>ML109212.1:7986-34930 GCA_003697995.1 Taxidea taxus jeffersonii
TGGAGGTGAGGAGGGTTAGGGAGTGGAAACTGCATTCCAATAAAAAAGCTTACATTCCTAAAACTAGGTCTTTAAAAATATTTTGCAGCCTGAGCCTTTGGTCCCTCACAAGTTCCTACAAGGGACAACCTTCAGACAGTGTGCAGACTTGTTGATTCTCGGGCCTTTGAACTGGGTGAGGAATGTGTCTCAAGTCGGAAAAGGGAATGGTTCTTTCGTGATTTTAGCCTCTAGCTTGAAAGCTGGAAGAATGTTATTGTGTCTTCAAAGCCTCTTTCCCACCACGCTCTATTAGATGGGCTCTTGGAAAGCGTCTTTGCATTATCAAGTACACAACAAAATCCCATGCCACCCAATTCCATCTAATTCAATGGCTACTTTTAGGCATTTTAAATTAATGTGTCTCTTCTGTAAGAATAGAGTCCCAATCTACTCCGTCCTCTTTACCCCAGTTGAGGTGATTTATAGTTTTTCACTATAACTTTTAGGTTATAAATAAACTTCTGGGTTATAAATGAAACTTTTAGGTCCATTTGGTGGGGGTGGACTTGGGAATATTATTTAAAAGAATAATGGCAGACGTATTTAGAAAGGTAAGAGTTCTTAGCTCTGTAGAATTGAGAATGCATTACCATGGGAAGTAAGTCAGATTGCATTTGCACTGTAAAATCAATATATTTAAATGACCAAAGAAAACATTTAGAGTGTGTTATTGGCTGGGTTCAAGTACACCTACCATCCTTCCCCCTCCTTGCTTTCAAAAATTGTACCCCTTTCTGCAGGGATGGAAACCCCCATCCTTGCTCTAGTTACTCATTTCCCAGCACTCTTTGCTAATAAAAATTGTGAGCGCATTGAAAGCAGACGCCAGTGTCTGAGGAGGAGAGGACCCACTGAACCCTTGCCAAATTAAAAACTTGTTTATCAACAGTCCAGAGGATAGTCGTTGAATCAAGGCAGACGATAGCTTTAGGAAAGTCCCAAACAGAAACAATGCTGTGGATATATTCTGGGTACCTCAAACCATTTCATTCACTGGATATTTTAAAAATCAAATTCAAGGGGCACCTGGGTGGCTTAGTCAGTTAAGGGTCTGCCTTTGGCTCAGGTCATGATCCCAGGGTCCCGGAATTGAGCCCCATGTCTTCGGGCTCCCTGCTCAGGGGGTGTCTGTTTCTCCCTCTGCCCCCTTCCCCCTGCTTGTGTGCTCTCTCTCAAATAAATCAAATCTTAAAATCAAATTCAAAATCAGATTTCACATGATACTGAACAAACAAAATGACAGGAGTTCTTGTACTCTAATAGGACTGGAAATGCAAGCTGTGGTGAAATTAATTATAATTGCATCATTCCTATGTCTGAAATCCTGGGATACTTCCACTGTTAACCCCCAAACCATTCTTTTAAAGATTGATGGAAACTTTATTTTGAGGAGATTGATTTCTCTGCCTCCAACAATCTTTTACCAGTTTTTCTTGTAACTAGTAGAGTTGTCTGATGTTAATTGCAGTTTACTAATGTAGGTCAGAGCTTGGCATTTTCACGGAGGTTTAAAGATACCAAAAGCAATAAGAAAATGATTTGCAAAATAATTGTTATATCATAGTTACCTCTATTTTTTTAAAAAGAAGCCAGTTACTCCGTATGTGATTTGGAAGAATCCCGTTCTAATTTGTCTCCTATGCTCATGCCTTTTCTTCCTCTTGAGTATAATAAGGTTGCTAGTTAACCCCTCTACTATGAAGTACCTGTAAGATCTGGGAAAAGGAATTATATTTAGCATTTTGCCACTGTGGCACTTGTTAGCTACAATGTTAAGCTTGGTCTGGGAAGTTGAACCTCATTGCCAAGGTAGGAGACTGCCTGCGTTCTGTTTCCACACTTCATTGAGGCTGGGCTGTCTGGATGGCTGTGATAGAATGTGTGTCCCAAACTATCACCTTTTGTAGCAATCCTTCTTAAATATTGCTTGACATTTCAAGTATTAAGCTAAAACAGAGGATCCAAGCAATGTGACACACAGCAAAGCGTTTATCAACCTTTGTTCTAAAACCCTGCAACTCCCCAAGATTTGTAATATAAATGTGTTCTATTTTATTTTAAAGAGGATTTCCGTTTTCCTGGCCCTTCACAGTCATTTGACATGTATGCTACTTTCTAAAACTTAGTAATGTTTTCTAGCAGGTGTGTGGCTGGTACTGAGCGAGGCTGTTTTGCTCTCTGCCGGCGTGGTGACGAAGTTCGAATGCTTAGTGTAGTGGGTTTAGCATTTGGTTGTTACTGTTTGTTGTAGATACTGAACGAATGAATGTGGGACCATATGTTTTTAAACCACAGTATGAGAAGTATGCAAGCACTTCATTTATCTGTAGACCAGAATCATATTCTATTCAGGAGGACAGAGAGGTTTTCTTAACTATGCTACCACTGCCTCATACTCGGGGTACTTGTCTCAAATATTTCTGCTCACTCCATAATTAAGCTGTTGTAACTACTGAACCTGGATATCTGAAGAAATCATAAAGACAGTGGTGGCAAATTGCCAAAGAGTCAAATGTTTATAGACCAGACGTGAGAGAATGTTCTGGTTCATTAATGCAATAAGGAGTTAGTGAGTTGCTGCTGAGTACCAGGCATATTCCTAAGTTCTGGAGTTACAAATGAAAAGAAAACAGATGCTAATTCAGGCCCTCATCGAGCTTCTTTTCTTGGGGACCGGTTGAGGGAGAAGGCTATCAAGGATCAGCTTCCCCAGGGGACAGATGAGACCCACTGGGAGATGGGACAAGGGTTTCTGGCCCACTACATGGACTGGAGAGGTTGACAACATTGATTGATACACAAAACTTTTACCTTAAATTTCATTGCAATCCCTTTGCCTGGATGTAAGTACGTCATTTGCACTCTTCGTGGCTTATCAGTCATGATTAAGTTTACTTTGTGACTCATAAATGGTGCAAAGTCAGATTTTTCTTTTCTGAAGGAGCAGGAAGTAAGACTTGAAGTAGATATGTGTCTGCTTGGAAATGATTATCTGACATGTAAAGTCAAGATCTGGAACAGGTGACACCTAGGGAAAGAGGGTGAAGAGTATGTGTTATCTCTGGTGGGGGGGCCCTGAAATAGATGGGGATTGAGCAGGTATGGCCATCATTATGTGCTGGTATCATAAATCATAGCTTATATTGCAGCTTTAAGGTTAGTAATTTTCACTGGGTAGTAAGACTTTTCTTTTGAGCATTATTATGCAAAACTGGTAATGTGTAATACCTATCCTTTTCTGAAATTTTGTCTGAAAATTCTTTTGGAAAAATATTTAGTATGTTTGCTTTTCTCTACATTTATTCCTTGTACAAAATGTTTGCGAGGAAAGACCAAAACCTTGAAACTACTCTTACATAAAAAGCTTTTATTTTGATATTGTTATGTATTTTACTAGTAAGGGTCTTCAGGTATATCCCTGTTGGATCCATGCATCACGAGAGGAAATCCTACAGTTTGAGGTAACTTTTTCTAGTGGTTTAAAGTGTTTATGGTAAGGAAATTTCTTTATAGCTAACTTAAAGACCTTATTGTCAAGGGAGAGCATTTCCTTCTTTCTGATTTTAGTAGGGGTAACAAGCGATGGCCCCTGCCCTTTTTATTTATTTAAATTGGGTATATAAATTTTATTTTTATCCAAAGATTTAAATATACATATAAAATTGACTATAAGGGACCAGTAAGGTTGTAAAAGCAAATTAAAAAATAAAACATAATGACAATATTTAAATGTGCGGAAGATGAAACAGGAAATCACAACAACCTTGGTGCATTAGTCAGTTTTCTAAAAGAGGAAATAAGGCTGGAAATGAATTTTAAAAAAATTCTTAGAAGAAAGTAGCCATAAACATAAAGCATTTCATAAGTGATTAGAAATGCTAACTAAACTGGATATGACTTTCTGGGTTTCAAATACAATATACATCCATTTTCTGAAATTACAGAATCAAGTCAAACTTTGCATCATCCAACTTTTTGATAAAAAACAGTGCACCCAATACAATTATAATTTGGCGGTTCTTTAAAGATTTTACTTTTAAGTAATCTGTACACCCAATGTGGGGCCCAAACTTAAAACCCTGAGATCAAGAGTCGCCCAACTGAGCCAGCCAGGTGCCCCCATTTTGAGATTCTTTAAAGTGGCCAGGAAGTTTAAAGGTTTTTGAAAACCATTTAACAGAAGTCATGAATATTTATAGAATTTGTTTTTTCAAGCAAACTTGTCTTATTCATTTTTAAAGGATTTATTTATTTATTTATTTATTTATTTATGAGAGAGATAGATCACCAGTGTCCAAAAGGGGGGAAGGGCAGAGGGAGGGGGGGAGAGAGAGACTCTCAAATAGACTCCATGCCGAGCACAGAACTCCACTCGGGCTTGATTGCAGGACCCTGAGATCATGATCACAAGCCGAAACTAAGAGTTAGTCACTTAACTGACTGTTGAACCCAGGTGCCCCTCCTTCATTTTTAATTCAGTAGTTGTTGTTGTTTTTTGTTTTTTGTTTTTTAAGCATTTCCTTACTTTCTGATACTCTAAGACGCTCCAGGATCATCTTATTTATTTCCTGCCCTCATCTTGGCATCTTCCATTTCTCCAAGAGGCCCTGGTTCTGTTTATTGGGGAATTGTATTAGACACCCACATACTGGCACAAGATGTGTTTGTTGCTACTGGCTTGTCATTTATTTTCTGCCCTCTCAGTTGCCAGAACAAGGAAATACATGTGTGTATACTACACCACATATATACACATATCTATAAATATTTCTATATGTAACCATCTGTATCTGTACTAAGCTAAGCATAAGTTCATACTGATGTCTCTTAACTCTAATGGATTTCCATATGGATTATTCTAGCATTTCCCCTTGTTTATCTATCACCTCCCACTCCCCACAGTGAGAAACTTGGCTGTCGCCATCCTCCATTTACTGACTTGTTCAATTCTGCTGCATGCAAACACAGAACACTTCCAGAATTGTTAACCTCTGCCCCAAAGGAAACGACTTTATCAACCAGGGCATGGTGCTTATGTACAGTTTCTTTTGCCTTAAGTCTCAAAGATTCCCCTCATTTCCAAAGTTACACTTTGGTCAGTGCCTTGTTTCTTTGCCCCCTTCAGTGAGGTAGGCTTGTGTGTTTGTGATGCGTTTCTATCCTTCTGTCACATTCTGCATTCCACCTGTGATCACTGACCTCCTCTCTCTCTGATCTCTGTCTGTCAAATAAATAAATAAATAAATAAAATCTTAAAATTGCATCCATAAAGTTTATTCTTTGTGCCAAAGAAAGGGCTAGTGCTTTCTTTAAGACAAGATATTAAGACAAGTGCTTAATATCTTGTATTTGCTACAATAGTGTCATATAAAATAGGCCAGGCTGCTTCCCTCTCCCCTGCCTCTGGCAACCACTCATCCCTTTACCATCTCTGCAGCTTTGCCTCTTCCTAAATGGCATACAATTGGAGCCATGCATGCATACATATATTTATCATACTGGCTTCTTGTACTTAGCAATGTGCACTTGACATTCATCCAGGGGTTTTTGTACCTTGATAAGCTCCTTCTTTCTTTACTGCTGAATAGTATTCCATTGTGTGCATTTACCACGGTTTGCTCATCCAGCCCACTGGCCTTTTATAGGGTATTTCCCTGCATGCCTTTGAAGATCATCAAGTGAGCTCTTAGTTTTCCCTGAATATTAACCATTTTTAGGTTTTACTCGTCATTCTAATTTCTCAAACCTGCAGTCAGTTTTGTGGTTCTTTCCAAGACCTGTAATGTTTCCACAATTTTTCCTGCCCAGAATTGTCCAGTGTTTTGTACTTGAGTGTTTCAGACCAACCCAGGGTACAGCTGGAGATCTGCTTCCTGTTTTCTTCACATTCTTCCCCATTTAATCTTTAATCAGTGTTGAGTTGTGCAGTAACAGCAGAATATTCTAGATTTTTGTACCACCTTTGTACCACTGTGATTGTCAGAGCCCGTTTCAGCCCTCTTCCTTGAAAGACCTGGCTCTTTGGATGTTTTGAAACTGTGTTATTCGAATCCTTCTACTGGTAGACTTTTTAAAAAATGATTCGTAATCTTGCCTCATGGTAGATATTTATAAAATCTTCATTTTTGCCTCTGCATAATTGACTTCCTGGTCTCTGGGAGTCCAGTGAATACACTTAATTTGAGCCTGGTCATCATCTGCTCTAGACGCCCAATGGGAATCTGGATTCTCCTGCTGGGCCAGGCACAGTGTGGGTCACGTGAGGCGGGTCACGTGAGGCAGCTGCAGGGTTCATCCCCATCTGAATTTGTCATATAGGGACTGGGTTTTCCTTGCTGGACCACAGGACATTGTTCCGGGGCTTATAAAGGGGCCACTCTGTCATGAATTCACACAGATCACCTTTGCATGAGAAAAGGCAGCTACTTAGTAATTGGCTGAAAGGGGCTTGAAGATCCTACTTATACACTTTCAACACTCAGAGTTTTTCTGAACATTTACTACATCCAAGGTGTAATCTGCCTGGGATGGCTGCCATTGACCAAGACTAAACCCCTTCCTAGCCACCCCGGAGTGGGTGCGCTGTGGGGCAGGTAATCAGAGGAGGGAGTGACAAGGGGGTCATAAAGGCACAGATGTTCTGTTCAAATACTAAGACGCAAAAGACCAATAAAATCCAGGTCGTTTGTGCTCCATGGTCTCATTCCATACAGCCCTTTTTCCCCCCCCTTTAAAAACACAGACATTGATTTTTTTCTCTTTCTCTGAAATTGTCTCGACTTGTGCTTCTGGCAGTGGAATTCCTGACATACTAGATCATAAAGATTACAGCTAGGCATCTTTTATATCTGTGTGTGTGTGTGTGTGTGTGTGTGTTTTCTCCATATATTTAACCTTGGGTTACATGTGTAATTTTTCAAACATTCACTTATAATCAGTTTTGTTGCCTGTACTTGTTGGCTATAAAAGCCTCTGGAAAAGTTGTTTAAAATACAGGACTCAGGGATTTCTTGATATGTATCCTTTTCATCGAAATGAATCTCTGGATAAAAGTCATTTTTAAAACCGCTTAAAAATTAGCCGACCTAAAGCAAATCTTAGGTTCGTTTTGAAATTTATATTAGAAATAGGTGTGTGTATATATATATATAATATAAATTATATTTTATTATAATATATTTTGTATATTATATATAAAATATAAATATGTGTATATATATATAATACATAAGTGTGTATATGTATGTATTTTATTTTTATTTTTATTTTTTTTGCTGTAATGGCCATGGTTTCAAAATGTCCAGAAATATCCAAGGAGTGTTCCATAGGTCATTGACTAGAGACATTCCATAGAGTTTCTGGGGCTGCTTGATTTTTCACGTTACAGATTGTCACCAGAGTCTAAAAGGAATTGGTATGACTGGACTATATTTGCATGTAGAGTGTTAGCAGCCCTCCAGAGTATACACACTGGGCTATTTATGAAGCAACTTCAGCTGACAGCTGAAGATCAGAAGATTCTATTTTGAGAAGTGTCCTAAATGTGAGGTTCTGTGGTGAAAAAATTTAGTGCCCTACAGATAAGAATACTTAAAACAGGAAGCAGTGGTAATTTATTGCTTCCTGTGTAAGTGTTCTTATCACTATGATAAGCTTTAGGTTTCAGTTCTGCTTTCCTGATCCCAAGATTTCTTTTCTTGTAATCAGCACCTATAAGAGGATTAAAAATGGGGGAAAAAACCCCAAAAAACAAAAAAAGGGCAAATGTTGGGGGAGGGGGAGTGAAGAGAATATACTAGCATGATTTTTACTGTGTCGAAAAGATTCTTATATTTCCTACCACTCAGTAGTATTTGGTAGGCTAAGAGAGAAACCGTCTACCACTGTTGGCTGGTTCCTTCGGCTCCATCTGTTGTGTGTGTGAACATGGCATCGGTTCCAGGTCAGTCTGATGCAAACCTGGGTTGGCGATTGCATACGAAAGGTCAAATAATGCATATGACTATTGCACATGATAGAACCAGCGTGGATAAGGAAAGAGGATATGGGAATTTTATTCCTGATTCTGCCACTTCCTGGGATCTACCATTCTTTGACCTGGTTTTCTGGTTTGTAAAATTAGAGGTAGTAATCTTTCCCCAGTCTGTCTGATAGTGTTGTCCTGAGGAGCCAACAGAGGACCATATGGAAGTTCAGTCATGAACTGTGAATTTCATCTTGAGCCTGAAGTTTATAGTGGTTTCACTCAATTCCTACCACTCCCCTTTCACCCTTAGAACACAAGGGTGCTTTTGGTTCATGTCCCTTTCTTATTAAAAATATTTTTCGAATTCAGTCAGCTTCCTAGACTTCTTGGCTGGATGACTGTATCATGATTGAGTGCCCGAAGAAAGATGCATGAACGTTGACTCTCTATTTCAGATATTTGTTTCGTGAAGTGGGAGTGTGTTGTACTGTTAAATTCAAGGGAACTGGGTTGCGTTTATTAGCTTGGCATAGAAGAATCAAAGTTCTACACATGGGCTAAATTATTTTATAAGCTGTAAGTATAAATCAGGATTAAAGACTGAAACGTATTTATTAAATTTTAAAAGGAAGTACGTACATGCATTTTATAGTTCCTATGGATTTAATTATATACTAAATACAGAAAATAAAAGTATTACTGGGTCACACTGAATGTTTTCTTATACAAAATTCTTATTGATAAATGTCTTTACTCTAGAGTGTCTGCCTTCTTTGCCCAAGAGATCCAGTATTATGTGCTGGACAACCAACTTGAGAGACGGGTAAAGGAAAGTCAACAGCAGGACTCACTGATTTAAGTGAAGGACCTAGATAACTCTTTAAAGTTGGTCATAGAATCTGGATGATGTAGTTTACTTTTTGTATAGAAAGGCAGCTTTGGAGAGTGGGAACCAGTTAAATCGTCTCTTACTTCACCCTTGCTCTTACAGAATGACTTTTTGTAGTGTTGGCTGTGTGGTGATGTTATAGGGTACCCTGTTTCTATGTGACTGTTCAGAGTGAGCTCATTCTTGGTCCTGACTTGGTGTTTGTCAAGGTCACAGGTTTATGGGAAAGATGATGATGATAGGGTAGGCATGGCTTGTGGAGGAGTTCACAGTTGGGGTCCCCTTTCCTGTGGTCAACTGTATGATACTGGCCAGCTATCCCAAACAGTTACTCCAGTGGCTCACAGGGCTCGTTTCTGTTCCAGAATTATTTCAGACCATTGGCTCCATTGGTCAAGGAAAAACAAAAAAGAGATAAAATGAGAACAAAGATGTTAGAGGAGGAGTAAAATTCATATGACAGTTTGGTAGATAGCCATTGACCATAGTTAATTAATGAATCATAATTACCCAGAGGTCAGAAGTTAGAATTTTTGTTATTTTGCTATTTTGTTTTCCATGTAGAATGGATTTTGTAAACCTTATATGACTCTTTGAATTTATCATGAAAAATATTAGGCCTAAAAATGTCCTTAAAAGATGATAACACTTAAAATATTCACTCTATAGATAAATAAATAAATTCAGGCCCAGAGAAGGTAAGTAAATTGGTCAAGATGATACAGCTGTTTCATGGTAGAATCAGCAAAGAACCCTAATATATCTCCAGCCTGCTGCTTCCCCCCCATGCTATACTGTATAAAGATGTATATGCATATAATGCTTTGCCAATTTTATATTTTTATATATATTTCTGTATATAATGTTACTTATGTTACATTCTCATATATTATATAAGTGTGATATACAGAGAATATGTGTTGTACATTTAATCATTCATTTATTTATTCCTCAAATAAATGAACCAGTACTGTTTGGGGTGCTAGCAATAAGTGTCAGTGTCTGCCCTCGTGGCGTGGGTATCCTAGTGGGACAGACACTAAACAGATACGTGTATTGCAGATGGCGGTAAGTACTCTTAGGACAAATGGAGCAGGATGGAGGTAATGCGCAACATGGACGATCCTCAGTTTATCAAAGAAGCTAAGCAGACTGCACTCAGATTTAGTTTTAATTTTTGTTTTTGAAGTAGTTTTGAAAACTCGTATTTGGGCCAGAAGCTTTCGGATTTTCAAAGATATGTTTGGGAAAAAATTGTAAATTTATGAGAATAATTAAAGGATTTAAAAGATTGCTTGTTAAATGCACTTCCTTCTTTTATATGCACAGTGTTTGATTATTAGCCATCCATGAAAATTATTTATGAGCACTGGTAATTAACTGCTTGTATCCAGGACTTAGTCAACCCTATCCATAAAGTTTTAAAAATGCATTTATGACTACTAAGACTTTATTAGTGCTCTTTTTTCAACCTCTGGTATCCTTTCTGGGGCAAGAAGTGCTTGCACTGCTCTACCCACGTAGGAGACCATAATAGCCCTGAAAACAGTGACACTGTATTTTATAAAACTGGGCAGGCCATACTCTAAATAATAGTAAGGCAGTCAATGGGTGATGTGTCTTAACTAAGACAGATGTACACTTGTTATCATGAATAGCCCTAGTTCATTCTGAAAGTCAAAGACTCTTATTTCATTGGCTTATGACTATTTTTATAGGTACCTGTTTTTCTGCAGTCACAGATAAAAAGTTTCCTGAAGATAATAATAGAGGAGTCCACCATTCCCACTAGAAAGCTCACTCTGTTTGACTACTTTGATGTTGTAATAATGAGTTGATAAGTTGTTGCTTTTAGAATGCAGGTGAAGTCTGGAGCTGCCTGTGAAACTGTCAGGAAGCCTAAGATGGCATGCCCTGCGTGGCCAGGTCTTCCATCCATAAGCTGGGTGGCTGGAAAGACAGACCCAGAAATGGCTCTCTGGTCCCACAGGGTGCTGGGGGGGTCCTACACTGTTTTGACCTGATGTTTGGACTTTCTGAAGACACTGGGCAGCTTGGCTTGAACTTCTTTTTCTTTTGGTCACTGGTCATTAGAACCTGGGTTGTCCTGATTTTAGTGTCCATGTCCCGCATGGGCAATCTCACATTCTTGGCTGGGCAATGGCCCGGGTCCTGATTGTCTTCAGGTTCATTGTTTGTTCATGATTCTTTTCTGAATGTGCTCAGTTGCTTACAATCTTTGGCACGTTTTCTGTGCTTTAAGAGCATAATTGTGGCCACAGAACAATTTGGGGATAGTGATAGAGTTGAATTAGGAGAATTCCAGGGGCACATGGGTGGCTCGGTCATTAGGCGTCTGCCTTTGGCTCAAGTCATGATCCCAGGGTCCTGGGATCAAGCCCCGAATCGGGCTCCCTGCTCAGTGGGGAGTCTGTTTCTTCCTCTCCCACTCCCCCTGCTTGAATTCTCTCTCTTACTGTGTCTTTCTGTGTCAAATAAATCTTAAAAAAAAAAAAAAAAAAAAAGTACTTGAATGCTGTCTGAAAAACATCTTTAAAAAGAATGGAGAATTCTAGTATCAGTTTCTAGGTTCTGATTGTCTTTCCACTTGCATAAACTATTTTGAAATATATTGAACATAGTTACATAGAGTACCTAGAATGTGAGTGGTCCCAGTACTCAAACAAGCATTAGGATGTTGTTGGAGAGTAGGTTGCCGATAGGGACATTTATCCTGCCTCCCTCAGTTCTGATGACTTTAAAGAAGAATCAGAATCTTGGTGAATTTGTGAGGGCCTCCAGATTGGTTAGGTAACAGCCAAAGGCTAGTTTCAAGTGGATTTTGAGATCAGCAAGTATAGGGGGTATTCAAGTCAATTTTACCAATTAACTCTTGACATACTCTGTTGTACACAAACACCTAAGTCTTTGATTACCCCTTGGCTTCGGTTTGGTTTATTTTCATCTTATCAATGATTATTCACTTATTATATTGGTTACTATTTCATTATTTCATAAAATATACTTGTATCCATGTAACTAATATATATCTATTCATTCATTTCATTGATATTTACTTGTTGAGTGGCTACTGTGTACCCAGCTACTTTTTTGGAAGATGGGGAGTCTAGTAAATTAGGCAGAATTAGGTTTTTATCATCATGGGGTATGTATTGTCCTAGTGGAAGAGGAAAATGATAAACAAGTAAACAAAAGTATGTAATATCAGGGACTAAGAACTACCAGGAAAATTAAGTAGTACAAAGTGATGGAGAAGAAGGGGGAGGGTGGGCTGTATCTGTGAAGGGTAGTCAGGAAGGGTCTGAGCAAACACCTGTATGAAGTGCAGGAGAAGGCCATATAACTATGTGCTGGTGAGAAGTGTTCTCAGGACCAGCAGGTGCAATTCTGCAAAGGGAACAACTCTACCATATTCTAGTGCATCTGGGGTAGCAGATGCAATTGGAGTAGCAGGTTAGGACCAGACTTTGGAGGGCTTGGTAGGTCATGCTGAGTGATTTGTATTTCATTCTAAGTGAGATAGGAAGCCCAGATAGAAGGTTAGCTTCTGTGCCGGGACTACCCTGCAGGCCCACCATAATCTACGCTGGAGAGACATGGAGTTCTTCTGTATAATCTGTATAATCTCTTATACAGATATATATACATACATATATATATACACACAATATGTATATATATATAATAATATATTATTTTATATATATTATATATTCTGTATAATCTCCCCACGTCTTCACTTTTGATTGAGGCCCACTGGCTGGGGCCTCTTCTATGAATTAAAGTTATCTCTGACCTAGATTTTCATAGGTTCCTTCCCAGCATCCCTTAGGTAGGCATATTCTAGGGGTACCTCAAGAAGATTTCATCTTTAATCTTGCCATTGCAACATGTTGCCCAAGCTGCTGAGATGCTCCTGGACGAAAGTAGACCCTTGGGGTGTTGTGACTACAATTCCGTCCTCATTCCAGGACTGGCTGGATGCTTGGCCACCCACCTAATGATTGTTGATACATTCCTTGCAAGACACACCTACTCTTGTTTCTTTCCGGCCAGATCACAAGTATTCCATAAAGAATGGTGAGGGCCCTTCCTTCTTGGGTAGGATCCTCAATGTAAGCCTCCAGCAAGCATTCTAGCTATAAAGAATCCAGTTTTGATCTGTCTACATTTGGTCATTTTTGTTTTGGAATCTGTGTCACCTGCCATGATCCGTTTGCATTTTGGCCCTGTGAGTGCTCACACTTATTTCAGGCCTCGTTTTTATCTAAGTGGTTTTTAGGTTATGAGATCCAAATTTAGACTTGCTGATAACACTTGGCTGCCAGTGGACTGGCACTGAGTAGAAGTCTGTATGTTAGGAAGTACAGTATTAGTTCATTATAATCCTTTAATCTTCCCATATGGTAGATAATAGTCTGCTCTAACACCTACATTTCAGAGCATTTTTTTTTCTGTGACATTTAAAAGCTATAATGGAAACATATGGCACCAAAGGTTGAGTGAGTTAGCTTTGACTTTTAGTGCCTTGTTTTTGTTTTTGTGTTTTAACTGGATTTTACCTACTTCCTGGAAAATGTTGGCGAAGTTCACATTCAGTGATGTTTTTGATATGCCATTTGCTTTAGGTGTTAATTCTATGATCATTCTTGTTCTGAGCTATTCTGGACAGCTGGCTCTGGTGCTTTCATGGGGACATGCTCATGGGTTGATGAGACCCTGAAAATGTACATGGCAGGGGGAGAGTGATCATTAGTTGAGGTCCTGCAATTTTAAGGATTTAGGAGGGAAGTAGAAGCTATAAAAATATTTACTAATGAACTAACCAGTTCTAGAGTCTCTTCTTGATTATTACCTCTCTATACTTATAATCAGGGAATGCTCCTCCCTCAGTTTTTGTTCAGCCTTGAAAATGTACATTTTGCAAAAAATGCAGGGTTTCATGAAGTCCATGAAAATGATGTTGAAGAACTGCTGGGATTTCCAAGTAGTCAGTGACAAGTACGGATCTGGCAGAATTAGATGAACCAACTATTAAAGAAACAAATAAAAAATTATGACTCCTGGGATTCCTGGGTGGCTTAGTCAGTGAACCGTCTGACTCTTACTCTCTATTCAGCTTGTGATCCTCAGGGCCATGAGATCGAGCCCCACTTCTGGCATCCTGCTCAGCTCTCAGTCTGCTGGAGATCCTCTCCCTCTTCGTCTGCCCTTCCCCCTCACCCCCCTCTAAAATGAATAAATCTTTAAAACAAAAACAAAAAGATGATAACTCCTTTAGGGAATGGTAAAAATATAGGATTAAGAGAGGACCATGGGGTAAATGGATAAATATTTGAATATTTCTATAGATAGGATCTTTTTTATGATTGTTCTATACAAATCACAGAACTCAAAGATGAAATAGGCAGGAAAAGCATTCCAAAAAATGAACACTTTGATCACACTTTTACATGCTAAGACTTGGCCAGTAGATGCAACTAACTTTTATATTTTGTTAAAGATAGATAAAATAGCTTTTCCCATATATTTTAGTTTTAATATTTATAATATTTAAGTTTCTGATATAAAATTCCATCAAAGTATTTTTTGCTATAAAAATGGGCTCCTTCTTTTAAGTGGATTTTACTTTTTTAAATGGCCTTTTTCTGGTACCAGTTATATTCAGCTGATAAAGACATTCTGTGTATTTCTTTTATGCATGTGACATAAGACAGTCATAGGGAGCCCTTCCCTTTTCCTGCCCAAATTTTGCAAAATAGAACCTATAGAAAATGGAGTTTCTCATTGTTGATTAGGCAGATAGCAAAATCCAGTGTACTTCAGTCTTGTGAGCCCAAGAAAGACCATTAGTGCTCTTGGGTTGTTTTTAAAAACTCGTTGGAACAGAGTGATGCTAGCCAACTTTATAGAAAACACAAATATGTTGTCAATTCCACAGGGTCCCAATAAGAATTCTTCCTGGATCTTCCAACTGGATATGGATCCATCCGTAGAAAGGACCTTCTAAAGATGTTTGTCTGACAACAAGTAGCCATTGGTGAAGAGCTTGCTACTGGCTAGTGGATAAAATTTAAAATTTGTAAGAGTATTGTCTTGTGTCTAATTCCTATTTCAGCTCAACTGTGTTTTTCCTGCAGGAGGTGAGTTAGAGTAGATTTTTTTCCTAAGAAAGGAATGTGAATCAATGAAGCCAGAGTATGAGGTAGACCTAGATAGGGATATATTTCAAGGGGAGGGAAATGAAAATATAAACACATTTTCTTGGCTCTGGAGAGAATTACCAAGAAATGAAGTTTGTTTGATAGAGTTCTATCAAACTTTTAAAAAATATTATTTTGATAGAGCTCTAAGTACTCTGTTGATGGCATTCCCATAACCACCATTTCAGGGCAATGATGCAGTTAGATTTCAGGGAGACTTAATTAGTGTCCTGTAGAAAACAGACTGCTGACCAGTTTCTGATCTGCTCACACATAAATGAGTATTAAGACCTTAAGAACTGTAACACAAAGGATAAATTGAAGAATCATTTGTGTACAGAGATGACGCTGCAGATGGCCACCATGATCTGCTTTAACTCCTACTTCTGGATTCCTCCTGGTATCCTCATTCATTCTTTCTCTTTTCCTGGTCTTCACGTTTCAGTCGTGTGGAAGACTTTCCATAGCAATTTGAAAATCCGTATTTTAAAATCTGATTCTTTGTAACATTCTTTTGGTGATTCTGTGTTGTTGCCAAGTGAAAGCTTACTTCTATTAGTGCAGTGAAAACAAAAGCAAAATATTGCTTAGAAAATCTGGTAGAGGGAAAAACCTTAGAATTTATTTTCAGATGGAGTATTTTCAGATGAGATGGTATTGGATTGGGTGTTGTTAAAGTTTATCCATGTTCTGTCTTTCATCATTTGGCATGAACTACAGAGTTATGTATAGGGATTTTCATTTTATTGGTATTTGAAGTTCATTTACTGTAAAACATTGATACATATGTGTTTTGAAGCCCTGATGACTAAGTGATGGGCCTAAAGATTATCATATGAAGTAGGACATATTAAAGCCCCGAGGCTCATTGTTGGTATTGATAACGAAGAGAATGGTAGCTTGGGTATAGCTTGAAATTTGATTCAAAAGTTGAAGTTTTTGTGAATGAAGGATTTAAGTAGCGTCTTTTTTGATGGCATTTCAAGTTGATTTAGAATTATTGGGAGTATAATGAATAATTCCAGCTGGAGTAAAACTTACATCATAGGAACCAAGACAAAAAGATCATAAAAATGTTGATACCTTGGCCATTAGAATTCAAATGCACAATGATCTAATACTTCGGATTGTGGTGCTAGAGAAGAAGAAAACTATTTCTCTTGTTGTTTTGCTTTTAGAAAGAAGATGGCATCTTTTTAAAAATACCCTTGGAATTCAAACTTGCTGGACTGCTCATTTCATTTTCACGTTGGCATTAAAAGGGGCAACCACTGGGATCTGAGATGTGGCATCTGTGGCACTTTTTGTGGTTTTTGTTTGTAATATTTTTGTCAGAAATGTGGGTAGCAGCCTTTCAGGGAGCCTTAATACAGGACTCTTAGAATTTTGCATAATTTCAGGACTGAAGAAACCACACCATGGTATAAAAAGAAAAACCCCAAAAATGTAGTAATTTGAATAAAAAGGAACCCAAAATAGGATGGTATGGGAAATGTTTAGGGAATGATGAGTTAAAACTAACAAGACCCTCCAGTATAAGGCTGGTAGCTGTATTTCTTACGCCAGCCATTTTCCCTCCTTGACTTCAAGGGTGTTGTCTCTTTTCCTTTTGTCTTTCCATTCAGAAAATTACTGTACATTATTAAAAGCATTTAAGGGGCACCTGGGTGGCTCAGTGGGTTAAGCCTCTGCCTTCGGCTCAGGTCATGATCTCAGGGTCCTGGGATTGAACCCCACATTGGGCTCCCTACTCAATGGGGAGTCTGCTTCTCCCTCTCCCTGCCTCTCTGCCAACTTATGATCTCTATCAAATAAATGAATAAAATCTTAAAAAAATAAATAAAAATAAAAGCATTTAAAATCAGAGGGGCGCCTGGGTGGCTCATTTGGCTAAGCGTCCGACTCTGATTTCTGCTCAGATCATGATCTCAGGGTCATGAGATCGAGCCCCCTGTCAGGCTCCACATTTAGTGAAGAGTCTGCTTGAAATTCTCCCTCTCCCTCTGCCCCTCCTCTCCCCCTTCCAATAAATAAATAAATCTTTAAAAACTTAAAAAAGCATTTAAATGAAGATAATGACACAGAATGCTCTAAGTTAGTCTTATTCTCTTCTGGATGATCAAAATAGTATTATAATATTTTGTAAGAATAACAAATACACATTTATCCTTGAAGGACTCCTTGTTAACTGTTGGCTTGCCTGATTCCTTACATTAGAAAGGTATTCATACTTTGTTATAAGGTTGCTACTCTGAGCCGATCTGGGTATGGTCCCCTTTGTGTTCTTATTCCTGACTTACAGTAAAATATGTAATTCCACTTTACACTACATAAGGGGTTGAAAGACTAGAGCCTGTGGGCTAAAATCTGGCTGTTGATTGTCTTCTATAGTTTTATGGGGATAGAACCATGCTGTTTCTTTATGTATTGTCTGGCTGCTTTCAAGCTGTAAGAGCAGAATGGAGTTGTTTCCATAGAGATTGTAGGTAGAGATGGGAGGTAAAACTTACATTGTGATCGCTCCTTAGTTATTTTGTACATTTCTGTGGGCTTGTGGCATTTTAGACGGCTGTACCACAGGAGGCATGAGCTGTGTGTCTTTAACGTGACATCTGTTATGACTTCCCAGAGAATCCTGGACCATGATTCCAAGTCAGGATGCCACCTTCAAATGGTGATAGTGACTTTTTATAGTCACTAAGAGCAAGGTTTTTAAAAACGTAACTCAATGAATAAATCATACCAAATTTGAATGTGTCATTTCTGAAGAGTAACAATTGCCAGTTGTTGAAAGAAAGAGAACCTTTGGGAGGCTTCTAGTTTGTATTTGGAGTGTTTCTGTAGGAACAAGGCCTGGCTAGATACAGGGCTGCAGATCAGCCTTCCTACTGATGAATCATCCTAGTCCTGTTTTATACGTTTCTTGGAAAATCAGGATGAAGTGTGATCCAGTACAGGGGTCTTTGCTAAAATTAATGAGAAACTTTAATTTTCCTGTAGTTTATGATGCAACGTAGTAGCACTGGGCAATCTCTGTTCATGACTATGCTTACCGCTCAGTCATAATTTCTAAATTGCACTCATGAAACAGTTATTCAGGATTCAAGAGTCACGGTTCCTAATTGAATTGGGTTAGACAGTGCTTTGTTGGGTAGATTCCTTGGATTTGGAGAATTTCAGGTTTATTGGGATACCTATAAACTCTTAGTTCTGTTCAAGTGTTAGGGCCTGTATGATCCATAGTTTGGGCTCTTTGTGAAAGCTCTTTGAGACCTCAACCAGCCTGTATTCAGTATAAAGTTTGATAAGAAGCAAAACTTTGTCACTGTGAATGGCAGTTGACCGGTGTAGCAGAGGTGGTTGTTAAGAATTAATAAGAAAGTATCAGGGATAAAATAGATAATTTCCAGCTTTTTCTGAGTAACTGGTTTAGAATGGCTTTGGTCTCGGTAACTGGTTTAGAATGGCTTAGTAGAACTCATAACCTTTGGACTGTGTATGGTGCTATTCACAAGGCTGTTTTCACACAAACAGTGGTATAAATAGCACCCCCTATAGTTGTCCATCCTAACCTCCTTACAACAAACACCAAATTAATACCAAAACACATTCCAAAGCCATTGTGTCATTGTTTTAGTTAAATTACCTGAAGAGTTGGGTTTTATTGTCCTGCTTTGCTCATTAAACTGAGAGTTAAGGGGTGCCTGGGAGGCTCAGTCAGTTAAGGGTCAGACTCTTGGTTTCAGCTGGGGTCATGATCTCAGAGTCATGAGATCGAGCCCCGGGGCCTGACTCCCCCAACTCAGCTTGGAGTCTGCTTAAAAGATTCTCTCCCTCTGCCCCTCCCCCCCATTCACGGGTTCTCGCTCCAAAATAAATAAATAAATATTTAAAAATAAAGAAGGTAAAACTGAGAGTTGAGAACTGGCATTGCTTGTAGGTTCACACTCCTGCTAGTTAGGTGGTGTAGCTTGCTGCAGAACTCAGCTTGATTCTAAGTTTAACTTCACGTCCTGAGCCAGCAGTGAAACCTAGAAGTATTGGTTTTCAGGGAAGCAGTGTGGAAAACCTCAGCAATTCCTGCCTGTCTGCCCAAAGGCACATGCATGAGTCTGCTGCTCTGGGGAGCCCTGAGCTGCTGGTCGAGGGGCAGACAAGATGGGACTCAGCCCTCTGCATCTTTGCTCCCAAGGCTTCTAGTGAGGGTAGAAGACAGCACTTTGGGCTTCGGCTAGCTTCAAGGACAACTGTTCAAGTTTTGTTCTTGCAACGTCTTTTCAACAAGGAACTATTGGGTGTCTAATAAAAGTACAGAATTTACTTAATTTTTTTTAAAAAAAGATTTTGTTTGTTTATTTATTTATTTGACAGAAAGAGTGAGCATAAGCAGGGGGAGCAGTAGAGGAAGAGGGAGAAGCAGGCTCTCCGCTGAGCAGGGAGCTGGACGTGGGGCTCAATCCTAGGACTCTGAGATCATGACCGGAGCTGAAGGCAGATGCTTAACTGACTGAGCCACCCAGGTGTCGCAAAGTACAGAATTTAATTAAAAAAAAAACAAAAAAACTCGTTTTTTTTTCTAGGTTGATTCAGAAGTGGGAAGAAGAGGGTGCTGGAGGGATTCACCATTTAGGCAGTGTCTGCAGGCACGTAAGTGGACTCCTTCCTACGTGCCCAGATCTCGACCAGCTGTGTACTTGTTCATCTTTCACGGGGTGAGGGTTTTCCTCTGACGTAGAGACATTCCAGATGGACCAGAGTGTAAATGCCAGGTTACATTTTTAGGGGCTTACTAATGGAGCCACAGCAGATTAAGAGGGAGAAAAAAAAAAAAGTATGACTGCATATATTTGTAGGGAAGTGTGGACCGGATACCATTAGATTAGCTCTTTGTGAGATCCTCTTTTATTGACATTTTATAAACTCACTGGGTATTTTCAGCTCTCTCCAAGGAATAGAAAGTTAGATTCTTTTTTTTTTTTTTAAGATTTTATTTATTTATTTGACAGAGAGAGATCACAAGTAGGCAGAGAGGCAGGCAGTGGGGGGGGAGGGCGGGAAGCAGGCTCCCTGCCGAACAGAGAGCTGGATTCGGGGCTCGATCCCAGCACCCTGAGATCATGACCTGAGCCGAAGGCAGAGGCTTAACCCTCTGAGCCACCCAGGCGCCCCGGAAGTTAGATTCTTAATGTCACCTTTTGTTGAAATAATATTTCAGGCGACCCTTTAGTAAAGCTGCTTATTGAATCTTGGTTTTAAAATTGTTAATCTTGTCTTCGGGCAAAAAACAATGCAAGGGAAAAAAACAAATTTAATTTGTGCAATTAGAAGACTTGTTTGAAGGGTGGCCTTCCTCTGTGAGTGACTTTTCTTTCTCATCCAAGCCTGTGGACATGTTCTAACAGCACAAGGTTAAAGCATTTCAGTTGTATTTTTATGGTTTTGTTATTCAGGGCACTGGTGCCGTATTTAGGTTTTATTGTGACTTTTGGTTCTCTTGTGTTTTCTCTAGTGTTAAGAAAGCCCCATGTTTTAAATTGGAATTAAAAAATGGATTTTGTTTGTCTTTGCCGGATTTTTGAAATAAGAAGTTGCTGTGTTGCTTTTCATTCAGTTTTTAAACGCATTTGAAAACGTGTATCTGCTTTGATCATAATAGCCCTCTTCTGCTTACATAATCTCATTCAGCCTTAGTGAGGAAATACATTTACTGCATATCAACATCTTACTGTATTATAGGAAGTGCTACAGAGTTTGGAATGTGACTTGCTTCAGCTGCTGTTGGTGGTTAATGGTTCAGGACATTCACCAGCTGCCATGGTTTGCTGGCGATGTCAAAACCTTTGTAACTTAGGACTCAAGAGCCCAGTCCTTATTTGCCCCTTTATTAAATGCAGGTGCCATGCTTAGAAGTTCCTTTGCTCCAGACCTCCATAAAAGTTTTCTCTGCAGAACATGTTTTGCTTTGTAGAAAGAACTTTTTCCATTGACCAACATGGCATCATAAAAATACAGCAACTTTATCTCAGATTTATAAATAAGCATTTGGATCTGGCTTTCAAAACCACACGGATGCCTAGTGAATATTACTCGCTAGTTGTGACTTTTATTTGTGCTTTGAGCCTTGTGTAATATTTTTTCCCCCTGAAACAGGCAGTTTGGGGTATTAGGACTTATTTTTTCATTATCCCCCATTGGGCCTCTCTGAGTCATATTCTGGGCACAAACAGAAGTGAATGTATAATTGTAGAGCCTCTCTTATCCCATAGTTACTGGATAAAATAATTTCTAATGTGCACTGAGTGTCTTTGTTAGGGCAGTTTACAAAACTGTCTTCAAGACAATCCCCGTATCTATCTTTAGTTTCAAAAATTCCACTTCCTTGGACATTTTGAGAACCTTGGATTGTGTCCTCTCTGGCTCATTGTGGGGGTTATTCCCATTTGCATCTGCTAATTTAAGGTCATCCCTTCCCTGCCACCTTTTCCTTTTTACTCTCTATAAACATTATGCTCATTGTGTTTCATTTCCATATTTCTGGCAGTCTATAATCTATACACATAAAGATATTTTAGAAAATATGTAAATCATTCCAGCCTTTTGGAAACCAAGAAAGGGATGAAAGTAATAGTCTGCTACATTGTAATTATTTCTCTATCGCAGCAGAATTTAACCCCATATGGTAAAACTTCTATCCAAATCTAAATAGTCACATTTAGACATTCAAACTTCCCATGTTTCCAGGATCCATAGCTGTATGATGAGAAAATATTTAGGCTAAAAGGGAATGTAACATTTTTTAAAATATTTTGAAAAAGTACACTTATGATTTTTTGGGTAATTTTATTTTTTTAAAGATTTTATTTATTTATTTGATAGAGATCACAAATAGGCAGAGAGGCAGGCAGAGAGAGAGAGAGGAAGAGCAGGCTCCCTGCTGCGCAGAGAACCCAATGCGGGACTCGATCCTAGGACGCTGGGATCATGACCTGAGCTGAAGGCAGAGGCTTTAACACTGAGCCACCCAGGTATCCCTTTTTTTTTTTTTTTTTTTTGGTAATTTTAAAGTACTCCTTGGGGATGCCTGGTGGCTCACTTGGCTAAGCATCTGCTTTCGGCTCAGGTCATGATCCAGGGATGAGTCCCACATTGGGCTCCTTGCTCAGCGGGGAGTCTGCTTCTCCCTCTGCTGCTCCACCGCTTGTGCTCTCTCTCTGTGACAAATCAATAAATAAAAAACCTAAAAAAAAAAAAAAAAAGAGTGCTCATTAGGTGTTCTGGTCATGGTGGCAGACTAATGGTGGAGCTGGTTTTCCTAGCCATGTAAACATTTTGCTTTTGTCTGTGCTTCTCAAGTATTATTTAAAATGATTTGTGTAGAAATAAGCCATTTCATTTCTATGACGTTCATTCACCAGTGTCATGAAGGTAAAAATAAAAGAGCTTTCATACATGAGCCTTGAAAGCTGAAGAGTTTTTTTTTTTTAAGATTTTTTTATTTATTTGAGAGAGAATAAGAGAGAGAGAGTGCACATGAGAGGAGGGAAGGTCAGAGGGAGAAGCAGACTCCCTGCTGAGCAAGGAGCCCCAAGTAGGACTAGATCCTGGAACTCCAGGATCATGACCTGAGCCAGAGGTAGTCCCTTAACCAACAGAGCCACCCAGGCGTACCTGAAAAATGGTTTTCTGAATTCAGATTGAGTCTGAATAATTAGGGGATGAAGACTGCTGTCTCCACTCTTGATTCTCTCTTCCCACCCACCCATAAATAAACAAACAAATAAATAAATGAATTCATTTTCCTTCAAAATCTGAGCAGCCAGCAATTCTTTTGACATATAAATTATATGCCAAATTATAAACTATTAGTGCATTAACATCTTTTTGACCACAGTATGAAATAAGATCTACATATTTTCTGATCCTGCGTTTGGGAAACACAGGGCTAAAGAAATGTGAAGGCTCTGAAATCTAGAGGGAGATACTTCCTAAAAGTCGTTAGCCACGGAACCTTCTTTCTCGTGGAGCTCACGATTGAATGTGTTTGGTACTGCCGGCTTATTGCCTGCCCAAAACTGGGTTTGCAGGAGTGCATGGATTTGGGTTACCAGTCATCCTTCCTGATGGAAGCTTCTCACCTTGTATGTTGCCGTTTCCCCCCAGTGTCAGTATGACTTGTCATTGCCGTGACCCATTCATGGCGGTACTTTATAAATAGGCAAATATATTTATGCTTCTCACACATGTCTTTCATCGTTGAAAGCAAGCACACAGACACTGAGACCCGTCTTTGGCTATCGAGATGGCTGCCTTCTCAGAAGCTGTTAAGGGAAGGAGGAACCGTTATATTTTACAGGAGGCAATTAGGGGCTTCCCTAGAATTCCATCCCAGTTGTGGTTTGGACCACATTTGCATTTGAATTCACACTGCTGTTGCAATGCATCGATAAGGAGGGAATTGATCAGTGAGTCATCAGATTTCTGAAACTATCTTTACTTGTATTCTTATCAGTTCTATGTATTCATCCTCATAAACCTGCCGACGTGTGTTAACACTCAGAGCTTTGGTTGTCAGGACCTTGACTTCTAGTCATACGGTGAATGTTTCCAAACAGCCCCTGGTAACTTTTGGGCGATGGGTTGCTGACCTAAGAAGCGTATCCAGGACTGTTTGACCACCTTCGGTGAGCTCATTGATGCCAGATTTGAACATCAAAATGTTCTCAGTAAGATGAACTTGGTGATTCACCTTGGCTCATTCCTCAGACATGTGGGTATAGGATAAATGCTTTCTTAGTGATAGTTTGGGACAGCCAGCTCTTTTATCTGCTTGAACTTACTGGCTCTCTTACCATTCACATTAACTGGCGACTCCTGATGGAAGTGAGCTTGTGTTGTAGTATCTTAGAATGAAGTATCTCCTTTTCTACGGACACCTGGAAGTACATGTGTGAGGTCTGTAGATGGACATTGTGTTTTGAAGACTTTTTGCCAACTGCTGATGTCTTGAAAACCTAACAGGATGTTAGAGATTTGACTCCTCCCAGCCCCGTGTCCACCTCCATGTGTTGCCATGGGGAGATCCATGCTTTTCTGGTTAGCTTTTTGTGGCATTCATGCTTTCATGCTTGATGGCAGAGATTTAAAAACTGGTTGTTGGGATGGGGCCACCCCAGTTTTCTAAGCCTGAGGAACAGTAATAAGGCCGATGAGTATTTATGGGTGGCCTTCATTGACAGGGAGAAGCTATTAAGGGAAAGTTTAAAAAAAAAAAAAAGGTGGGAGGAGGAGGGGGAGGGGAAGCAAGGGATGAAGGGACAGAGTGCCTCTAATAATGGCATCCCGTCACCCACGCTTGGTGCCCCCCAAGTTCAATGTGTAGAGCTTTCGGATTGTTTTGATTTGTTAAACCACTTGCATCCCCTACTCTGCAGTAGGGAACACACACTCAGCCTAGGTGCCATTTTAAAGGTTACATATAGGTTTTAGAGTTTTCGGTAAACAGAGATAATTAACACAATTACAGCTCTCCTCTTGAGCCGCTTAGATCAGTGGCTGCCAACTAGAATAAGGACACTGAAGCTCTGTTTATGTGTAAACCGTATAATGTCTTAAAGCTAACGTCATTGTTTTCCTCTCCTCGAGTACAGCATGTTTTGATCGACATAGGGAATATTTTTAAAAAGTGGATGTCTAAGAATGTAAACAGTTGGAAAGGGAGATGCAGCTGTTTACGGTTTACTTTTTAGTCTTCTGTTCTTTGGTGGCTGCTAATGTCAAAGGACTTTTCTTTACATATTTTAGTGTATGGCTTAGGACGAATATGTATGCTCTTTCTGATTTTTATTTTGGCTTTCTAAATAAAGGACAGAAGGCCTGAAGGAAAAGTAGTTGGATAAAAATATCCCCCCCCAACAGACTGGATCCTGCACTGGGAGCACTGGGCCAGGAGAGCCCACAGTCTTGAGAGGGGACGGGGTTCCCATTTATGGGGCCCATAAATGTCAGGCCTTGCGCCTTACCTTTCAGCTCTGTTTGTGTGTGTGTGTCCGAATCTATTAGTCACACCCAGTTGCTTGCGTCTACCACTGTCTAGACTCTTCAAGAAATGAGCGATTCCGTGTTTAGTGTTTTTACGGGAGGGCCCGTAACAAGGGATAAAAGCATACTTGTGTGATGGCAATCTCTTTGGCGGACTGTTTTCCGGAAGCGGAGCTCTCTCTGATACCCAGGTGCCTGTTGTGCGAAATGGTGTTTTAGCTGATTCCATGTAGATTTTTCCGAGTGGCATTTTGCTATGTAATTTCTCATTACCCTCTGTAAACAACGGAGCTTACCCCCATTTCCTGTTATAAAAATAACTCTGTCTATTCCGGTGGACTGTGTTTAGATGACAGGCTTGCCGGTACTTCCCTCCCCCCACCCCGTGCTTTTTCTAGCATTGTCTGTAAAAGCTGTGGTCATGAGCATGGATTCTGAATCCCAGTGGCCCCGTTTACTTAGCTTCAAGATATTGAGGGATTTACTATCCTTTCCAAACCTCAGTTTCTCAGTTTTTAAAACAAATAATAATGCAACCTCAGGATGGTCATGAGGATTAGATAAAATAATGAGCATTCAAACTCCTAACGTAGTGGTTGACATGGAACGAACGTTGGGTGTGTGGCTGATGGGGACTCTGTGTGTGTGTGTGTGTGCGTGTGTGTGCGCGCATGTGATGTGTTCCATACCACATCTTTTCCCCAGGGGCAGTTTTACTCAAACATCCAGGGAGGGAGGAGGATACAAGTGAAATTTGAAAACAATTATAATCAATATAAAATTTGCTTTATTTTCTAAGTCCTGTTTAATTTGTAGTATTAAAAAATAGGTTGGACTTAAAAAAATACTTATCAAAAGGGGGACAACACTTTTAAAAGGTTAACAAATGCCTACTTACTGTTAAATGTAGGGGAAACCACAAAAACTTAAGAGCCATTTTTCTTTGCCTAAAATTACTTTTTTTTTTTCTAAATTTGTTTATTTATTTGAGAGAGAGAGGAGGGGAGGGACACGGGGGAGGGATAGAGAGTTTCAAGCAGACTCCGTGCTGAGCGTGGAGCCCGATGCAGGGCTCGATCTCATGACCCTGAGATCATGACCTGAGATAGAACCAAGAGTTGGATGCTTAACTGACTGGGCACCCCTAAAATTCCTCTTAATCAAGTCATATGGACCTTAGAATATGTGCATATATGTGCATCTGGTTTTCTTATATATACCTTAATATCTATAAACAGTTATTTATTGAGTGCCAATTATGTATGAAACAGTGATAAATCAGGTAGAACTGGAGATCTCAAACTTCAAGAGCAATTTGGCAAACGAAGTTAATCAAACAGAAGTTTATTCACAGTCAGAAAATTAAATTTTGTGGCATATGGAGAATATAGTATGATTGTACCATGCCTAGATACAATTTTACCTTTCAGCTAATGAAGTATAAAAATTCAGTTTATTAAAAAAATTCAGGTTATAAATGTTTGGGATGCTGGGGTACTTGGGTGGCTCAGTCAGTTGAGCATCTGACTCTTGATTTCTGCTCAGATCATGATCTCAGTGAGGTCGTGAGATCGAGCCCCATATTGGGCTCTGAGCTCAGCACAGTGTCTGCTTGTCCCTCTCCCTCTGCTTCTTCCCCTGCTTGCCCACACGTCCTCACAACAACCTAGTGCCCAGTTAGATGGGCATTTTACCAGGAACAGCAGTGATGTTGATCAAATACCTGAGTGCTGGGGGATTCTAGGGTCTTACCCCCATCAGGTAGCTGGAAGGATAAGTGACTTG
>RCUC01159539.1:0-31763 GCA_003697995.1 Taxidea taxus jeffersonii
GGGGGGGGGCACCTCGCTGTTTGTCCTGTCTTCAAGTTGCTATGGACACGAAAGCTGTCTTCCTAACACCAGAGCCCTAGAACATTGTTACTTACTGTCTTCCACTAAGCCCTGTTTATGCTAGTGAAAAGTTACATTCCAAAAGAAAAAAAACAAGTTGCATCACCTAATGCTCTGTGGCCCATGTGTCTGGGGCCCAGTTGGCACCTGCCTTTGTTGTGAGCTGTGCTGTGCCACAGCTGGTCAGGAAGGGCTGCTTGGTAGCTAGCCCTGGAATCCATGGAAAATTGCTCCTTTGCGTCTATTAGCAATTACTGCACTATACATTAAAAAAATACATGTCTGAAGGGTAGAAGGAAACGAGGCTGGTAGGTTTCAGCTGCCTGTAAAAACTAGCTGTTCTGTGTTTTGAAACAGATACTGTAACTTACATAGTTGTTTACCCTCCTGGCCTAAACAGCTTCCTTAGGAATCCTTTGACAGGCAGGTTCTTGGAGGCTTTAGTCTTTTGAAGTAACAGAAAGATAGGGTTAACAAAGAAAAAAGAAAAACATGTGATCCAGTTTTTGAAGATAGGTGGTAGGTATGTCCTATGTCTTTAACCTGTGGTTTACTTACTGAAGAAAGCCCAAGACAGCATTAGATTTTGCTATAATTTCAAAAGTACTTTAGTCAGCAAATAAATTCCATGGTGGCCCTAAATTTACAGTGGCTGGCAACACACACACACACACACACACACACACACATGCACATAGGTGTGAGTGCTTTTGATTTACATAAAGCAAGGTTTGCATTTTGAACTCCTTCTATGCACATGCCAGTGTTTGCAGGAACACAAGAATGGTAAAAGAGAGGAATGGATAGATCCTTTGTTCTTGCAACTGGTTTTCCAAGAATTGATATAAAGCAGGAAGAACAGAAAAACAGCAGTGATGAGTATGCTACTCAAAATAGTCTTCCTTTTATGTGTGCAAATCCTCATTTTGGAAGCTGTCCAGAGCAAGAAAGATGGGTGGTGACTGTGGCCAGAATCTGTTCTGTGTTTTCACAAAAGCCTGCTGATCAATATATGGTAATGTTCGTATTAGTGCCCTTTAAGGATTCTGGCGTGGTAGAATTGTCTGGTTGGAAATAATTTGTAACATTTCAGTAAAGATCTGATTATGGAAGAAGGTAGCCTAAGCCTATGATTTTAAGGTTACATTGCCCATTTACTGTGATACACAGGGAGACTGGATCTTACTAAAGGAATTCTTAATGGAATTAATTAGTAGGTATTTGTTTTACACATGGCTTTATGTTGCATGGGACATAAAAGCTGGTGCCTGGCCTGGCGTTACGAGAGCTGGAAGCCCGGTATTTTAAGTGGCCCACACTGAATCAGCTGGACAAGGGCAGGGAGTTGTGAGAGTGAGACCTCCCTCATCTTGGGCTGTGCTGGTTTACATTCTCAAGGACTTCAGTATCCTGGAAGTTGGCAGTCAGGTTTTCCAAGATGAACCTGCTTACAAGCAGCAATTTCTTTTTCTTTTTTTCCCTTTTTAAATTTTTTATTTATTTATTTAAAATTTTTTTTATTTATTTGACAGACAGAGATCACAAATAGGCAGAGAGAGAGAGAGAGAGAGGAGAAGCAGGCTCCCCACTGAGCAGAGAGCCCCATGCGGGGCTCCATCCCAGGACTCTGGGATCATGACCCCGGCCGAAGGCAGAGGCTTTAACTCACTGAGCCACCCAGGTGCCCCTCTTTTTCTTTTTTTTAAAAACCGTGTTCAAATAGCTCAGCAGTGTTACAGTGAATGCCTTTCCTTATAGGTGCTTGTCTCTGAGTTTGTACAGGCTCGGCTAGCCATTATTCCATTATTCTGGTAGGTGGCAAAGTGTTCTGTTTTCTCTGTTCACAGTGATTTGTTTGGCTTTGTTCTGCCGTTCTGAACATCAGGACCATCACGTTCAATGGTTTGTTTTGTTTTGTTTTTGTTTCAGGAGTGGAAACAAAATGTCAGTCAGTGTGCATGAGAACCGTAAGTCCAGGGCCAGCAGTGGCTCCATTAACATCTACCTGTTTCACAAGTCTTCCTACGCTGACAGTGTCCTCACGCACTTGAACCTTTTACGCCAGCAGCGCCTCTTCACGGATGTCCTTCTCCATGCTGGGAACAGGACCTTCCCCTGTCACCGGGCAGTGTTGGCTGCATGTAGCCGCTACTTTGAAGCCATGTTCAGCGGTGGCCTGAAAGAGAGCCAGGACAGTGAGGTCAACTTCGACAACTCCATCCACCCTGAAGTTCTGGAGCTGCTGCTCGACTATGCGTACTCCTCCCGGGTCATCATTAATGAAGAAAACGCAGAATCGCTTCTGGAAGCTGGCGACATGCTGGAGTTTCAGGACATCCGGGATGCGTGCGCAGAGTTCCTGGAAAAGAATCTGCATCCCACCAACTGCCTGGGCATGCTGCTGCTCTCCGATGCACACCAGTGCACAAAGCTGTATGAGCTCTCCTGGAGAATGTGTCTCAGCAATTTCCAGACCATCAGGAAGAACGAAGATTTCCTCCAGCTGCCCCAGGACATGGTAGTGCAACTCCTGTCCAGTGAAGAGCTGGAGACAGAAGATGAAAGGCTTGTGTACGAGTCTGCAATTAACTGGATCAGCTACGACCTGAAGAAGCGCTACTGCTACCTCCCAGAGCTGTTGCAGACAGTGAGGCTGGCTCTCCTGCCAGCCATTTATCTCATGGAGAACGTGGCCATGGAGGAACTCATTACCAAGCAGAGAAAGAGCAAGGAGATCGTGGAAGAGGCCATCAGGTGCAAACTAAAAATCCTGCAGAATGACGGCGTGGTAACCAGCCTCTGTGCCCGGCCTCGGAAGACTGGCCACGCTCTCTTCCTCTTGGGTGGGCAGACCTTCATGTGCGACAAGTTGTACCTGGTAGACCAGAAGGCCAAAGAGATCATTCCCAAGGCCGACATCCCCAGCCCAAGAAAAGAGTTCAGTGCGTGTGCAATTGGCTGCAAAGTGTACATTACCGGGGGGCGGGGGTCTGAAAACGGAGTCTCAAAAGATGTCTGGGTTTATGATACCCTGCATGAAGAGTGGTCCAAAGCTGCCCCCATGCTGGTGGCCAGGTTCGGCCACGGCTCTGCTGAACTAAAGCACTGCCTGTATGTGGTTGGGGGGCACACGGCTGCAACGGGCTGTCTCCCAGCCTCCCCCTCAGTCTCCCTAAAGCAAGTAGAACACTATGACCCCACGACCAACAAATGGACCATGGTGGCCCCCCTCCGAGAAGGTGTTAGCAATGCTGCCGTGGTGAGCGCCAAGCTCAAGCTGTTTGCTTTCGGAGGTACCAGTGTCAGTCATGACAAGCTCCCTAAGGTTCAGTGTTACGATCAGTGCGAGAACAGGTGGACGGTCCCAGCCACCTGTCCCCAGCCCTGGCGTTACACAGCCGCAGCAGTGCTGGGGAACCAGATTTTTATTATGGGGGGAGACACGGAGTTCTCCGCCTGCTCTGCTTACAAATTCAACAGTGAGACTTACCAGTGGACCAAGGTGGGAGATGTGACGGCCAAGCGCATGAGCTGTCACGCTGTGGCATCCGGAAACAAGCTCTATGTGGTGGGTGGGTACTTCGGCATTCAGCGCTGCAAAACTTTGGACTGTTACGACCCGACATTAGACGTGTGGAACAGCATCACCACGGTCCCATACTCGCTGATTCCTACCGCATTTGTCAGCACCTGGAAGCATCTGCCTTCTTAGACGGCAGTACCTCTTCGAGAAGGGGAGCATGAGGTAAGAAGTCAGTGTGGCTGCAAGTAGGCGTGTCATTAAGCTACCTGTGGAGACCCAGATGTGATCATTGTAACTCAGCCCATAGAAGTAGTTCCACAGAATCTTTAAAAGAATTTGCACCCCGGAACTGAACACACTTCTGTTTCCCACAGCTGCAACCCCCCACCCCTAAGAGAAGCCAGTGGTTCTCAGCCTTGACTGATCCTCCTGCTCCCCCCAAGAGCTTTTCAAAATCGGCCCATCCCAGACATTTGATTTCATTTGGTCCAGGTGGGTCCCAGGCATATCAGCATTTTTAGGAAGCTTTCTAGTGATTCAGATGGACAGCCGGGTGGAGAACCCCTGCCTGGGGTTCATAATGCCAGCTAATGTTGACAGAGCCCTCCCTGCCTGCCGGGAGCCAGGCCAAATGTCTCACACAGATCATTTCATGTGATCCTGACAACAACCTCGTGAGGTATCATCACCAGAGCATTTTATAGATGAAAACAACTGATGCACACAGAGGTTAAGTCAGTTGCCCAAGTCATGGGGCTTTGGAGGTGGAAGAGTTGGTCAAGAAATCAACCTAGCACTTGAGCTTTGGGTTGAACTGCTCCTTAAGAAACTGGAGAGCCTCATATCCATCTCAGTCCAGAGATAATTTATTGATACTCAAACGTAGATCCCTCCAGCCCTTTCTGGAATGAAGTAGGGTATAAAAAACTGAAAGCCTAAGTTTATCCCTGGTTTGTTCCCTCCCAGATTCTTTATTGCAAATTTAAAAATTTTTTCCTTGGGGGGAAAAAAAAGCCCCCTTTAGGGCATTGACTAACCAAACTCAGAGGGAAATCAAGGTCTATCCTTGTAGAAGTTGCACCTGCATTGTATAAATATGTCAGATGCGTGGCATACTGAGCCCTCTAGACGGCCTTCCACTGCAGCCTTTCAGAGTTAATCAGACAGGCTGACCCTATTGTCAGGGCTAACAAAAGTTGTCTTTTTGTGTCATATATCTGAGTCCATAATGGTCGTCTTGTGTACTTAAGAGTATATAATACTCTTGGCTCAAATAATTAATAGGCCCATACAGTTCAGTGTTCGAGAAGCTAATGGCGCTTTGCTGCCCTTAAGCATCTTTAGTATTGGCCCCAGGAACCACTTAAGTGTTTCTGAGTGTAGCACAGGGCACGTGGAATGTGTTGGTTTGTTTTGGTTGGTAAGGCATGGGCTCATTACTAATAATAAGAGAATAAAATTAAAACTCTGGCTTTGGAGGAAGTACCATGAAAACTTGCTCATTATCTGGAGACTTTTGACTCTGTTTTCTTTAGTACGTTTCACATTCTCGAAGAGGATTTTCAGAGGGAAAAAAAGGAAATCTAGGGGTCTTTGCGGGCTAAGTAAAGAGGGATTTTGACACATTTGTCTTTTCTTTCCACCTTTCTTACAGCTCCTTTTCAAACACTGCTAAAGTTGACCTCACAGTTATGATTCATCTTTCTGGTTTTTTCATTCGTTCAGTTGTCTCCTGTAGCCTCCAACAGTTAGTACAGTTCTTAGTAATAGAATGTAACCTTGGAATGAAACTCCCTCAAAGGGGCTGGAACAGTCAGAAACCTCCTGTGTCGAGCGACCGGGCTGACAGCGTCCCACACCAAACTGGTTTTTGCAGCCTTGCTGGCATCTCAGTAATCCTGAGTAAACAAATGCTCTGAACGTGGTTATTTCATCTGCGATATGAATGCGTGACTCACCTCTAAAGCAGGTTTAAAGAACCTTCTGGGCAAAAGCATCAATTAAGAACACACTGAGTTTGGTATTAGCCCAGAATTGACTGTATTTACATAGGAGAGCCTGAAAAATTGCCAGTGGTGGTGGTGGTACCTCAGAACGGTCACTGGCAGATGGGCTGGCCCCTTTGGAGCAAGGTAAGGAAGCAGAGGCAGGAAGAGACCATGTGTGCTTTCTGGTTTGGGGTTCGAAGCTGTGGACTCTGGACCGTCCTGGACTTGAGATCTGTCCTTTGTCCAATGACTGATTTGAATCTGGCTTCTCCGGGCTCCGTCCCGGTTCAGACTTGGGTGAATTAATAAATGAGGGGAGGAAGGGGGGGGGAAACTACCTTGCTCTGAGATTTCTTTCCTCCTTCATTGGAGATCCCAGCCAGCCATGGAATTAGCTGTGTGTGTGGCAGGAAAGTGAGGCTTCTTTGATTATCATCTGCTTGTTATCTTCGTTATTCATTGTCGGTGCCTCCTTTGGCAGCCCAGAGGATGTTGGCAAACACTTGAATTCACCCTGTCCTGGGTGTTTGAACCTAATCACACACTTCCGGTCCCTGGGAACCGAGCAAATAAAGTGTTAGGTCACGTGGGAAACACCACGTCCCCGCCCTGGGTGCCGCCAGCCAGTGGAACACAGAGCAACGGAATTCGACTGGCCAGTTCGCCTTCACAAAGGGCGGGGTGGTTCTGATCAAAGCCTCTCTTGCGGTTTCTGATAGGGAGCATGTTGGTTTAAGTTTCCAGAGTTTTCTACACACAAGAGAGTGTTAAAACACTTCAGCCGGCTAGAGTGACTTTAAAAGAGGAGCTGTGCAGGTATTGGCCCTAAGCTGCGGAACCTTCCCGGACGTCTCTTTGATCTTGAAACCTAGGTGCTAACCGAATTAATATGGTGTTAACAAGAAGTTTCCTTAAGGTCTAAAAGCTCATTCACCAGGGGGATTTTAACTGTCTCCTGCTGCTCTGTCAGTGGGTGAGAAGGACAGAAAGGAAATTACTTTTGATTACTCTCCCATTTTCATGGCGCTGTGTGGCCCCAACCTGACAGCACTTGGATCTTGGATGTGCCTATGTTTCTTCCCTTTTTTAGAGTCTTTCTTCCTTTCTTTCTTCTGTTTGTGTATGTACCATCATGAAATTTCATATTACAATTACAAAATACATTCTTTTGGCCTAATGTTGATATATAGGTTCCCGGGAGGTAGGGGTGGGAGAGTGACAGTGTAGTCTAAGGAATGCCTTGCAAGCTTGAATCACTGTTAAGAAACTGCCAAAAGAAACAACTAATGAAATGAATCAGACTTCTGGACACACAAAAACGAGAAGAATTCAATGCAAGTAACGAGCGGCCCCTCCTGAATTTCCTTTGTCTCCACTTAGAGTTAGCAGCAGGGATGAGATTCCTACACTAGGGCTGGAAATGTGCTCTAGGAACAGATAGAGTAAATGCTGGAGAGACAGGCTGTCTGCAGAATTTCCCTGTATCAAAGACCCACGAGAAGGGAAGGGTGGGTCGAGTGGGGAAACACCCACTCCCGTGAAATGTGCAGGCTTTGTGGTTAGGGCACATTGAATTTATATTCATGCTTGATGTCGGTGGATTCTGCAGATAATAACTGCGTATCATAGCTGGCGTCTCCCAAGTACAGACTGATGAACTTGGAGAATAAACTCTCCAGCCTTGGGCCGTGGAGGCCTGCGATGTTGTTGTGTGAATGGAAGCGAGACTGATTTCTGCCATAATGAATAGCAGAGATGCATTTCAATAAGAGGATTAATATGTCTGCCTTCTATATGGTGAATAAATTGAATTTGGAGTCCTTTATGGTAAATGGGCCAAAGAGGGTTTGCACAGGAATCTTGTTTTAACCCTCCGGTGATCGCTTCCCAGTGGCTCTGTTTAACCATGGAGATGAAGGATGAATGTTGGCAGCAGAAGGTGACAACTCCTAGCAGCACCTAGACATAGAAGTTTGCATTTGCATATATATATATATATGTAGGTTGAAGGTTTAGTAGAGAAATGAAGATTTTTCTTTGGACACTATCATTTCTGTGGAGCCAGTCATCTCTATCCGTGCATGCACATGGATGCCCTTAATTTTTGCACACTTGCTACTGAACATATAATTAAGACTTTTAGAAGCATTATTGACCAGCTCTGTCCTGATTTTAATTTTCTTTTTTTAGATTTCGAGGCTACTAACGAGTCTTTTTTTTTTTTCCCCCCGTTTTAGCTCGCTTCACCACTTGGTGAGACAAAATGAGCTTTCTACTTTGGAGAGGCTGAATTTAATGAAGAGAGAAAAGAAGGAAAAGAAGTTGCTACAAGATTCCTGATACAATGCATTGCACCTTGTAAATTCTCTAACTGGACATGAAGGAGGGGGTGGGGGAGGGGCGGGATTTTCAGTGCAAGTAGCACATGGTTTAAATATGAATGAACGAACCTGTGATCTAGTCCTTGTCTTGTAATTGTGGATTAATGTCAGCGTTAATCAGCCCCTCAAAGGGAGAGAAAAGCCGGCCCTTTTCCCTTGCCGTACCATATTCAGCATTTGATTTCCATGGGCTCCACCATTTATGTGTAAAATTTGAAATGGTTGTCACCTCTCTGAGGAGCAAGCCCGAAGCCTCCACACCAGCTGCTGTTGGAGATTGAAAGCCCAACTGTGGGGCCAGGAGGGAAGCTGGCTTGGCGGGCTGCAGAATGAGGACTGCTGGACTCTCCGCTAATCTCTGAGGGGTTGAGCTCTCCAGGAAGGTTCTGAACAATGGAGACATTGTTGGTAGACATTTGGTAGATGTTCTTTTCTATTTATAAGTGACTTTAAACTTTCCCTTGGCTGTTAAGAAATTTGTTGTAGATTTAGCTATTTATTGTTTGATGCCTGCATGCTGAAACGATGCTTACGATTGTCTTCACGTGTATGGATGTGTGAATGGTTGTATGTTTTGCACAATTTTGTGGCTGTTGTGAAGTGCTTTGCTGCACAAAAATGAAAACCTGGGTGTTACAATTTGGAGCATAACTGGAGGGTGGGTTGGGAAGTGGGGATTTTGTAAATGTCAAGGCAGGGAAGGAGTACAAGACAGAAACAGATTACATCATAGAAGTAGAGAAAGCATGGAGGTCACTTTTCTTAGACTCACTAACTTGTAATGGGGTTTCATGGGGTATGGTATGCTGATGGCTCATGGGGTGAGGGAAGGCTTCACTGCCCTATTCCCATCTGAGTCACACGCTTCAATCTCAGCTACTGAAATATGGAAAGGACCAAGTTGCTTTGCAGTTCTTTTTCTTGTGTGATATCCTGAAATCCTGGAAAATTCTATGGAATAGTTCTGTATATAGGGCACAGGTTAAAGGCAGTGTCCAAAGTTTATTTATTTATTTATTACTCTGTGAGAATGCTTCGCCATACCCGCAGCTAACAGGAAACAGCTGAGTTGTCACAGACGTCAATGAATTCACTCACCAGATTTGCTTGACCTGGTGGATTCATTGTTCTCTCTTCTTGATGCACGATTTAGCACATGTTAGGAGTTCTCCAAGACCATATTCACGTTGGGACAGTGTATACTTCAGTGCTCCCCCTCGGGTAAGTCTCTAAGAAAGAACTCTTTGGTGCGCCAGAGTGACCCATTTGGCCAGGAAACACCAAAGAATGATGAGCAGTGGCCCCTGTTGAGAGGTTTTCCGGGATCGTTGGGAATCTGTTGTGAATACATTCTTTGCTAGTTTGAGCGCTTGTTTCCTAACCGTGTGCCGTGATAGGTATTAGTGCTAGACTCAGTTAGGTGCTTGCTCAGAGGTGTCTGGGGAAGACCAGAGTTTGCAACTCAAACACCGCTTTCATTGATGTTTCTCACATCTACCGTAGTTTAGAAATTTCTCACATTCTACCGTAGTTTAGAAAATAGGGCTTAAGACCGATAACAACCTTTTACATTGTGAGTGTGTTTGCATTGTCTAGTGACAGATAAATCCTTAGCATTTCTCTTTACCTGAATACTTTAAACTAATTGTACATATCCGTTTGTGCCATGAGTAAGTGGGCTGTAGCTGGACCAAAATAAATGAGCCGTTGGAATAAAAGCATCACAATACTTTTCCAGCAGTCAGTCCCTCGCTCCTAGATGTGTTCTAAGCAATGCAAATGTCTGATTGTACCCCAGCGGCATCATGATGGCGTTATATTGTAGCAAAGCTATGGCTCTCTAGTTTATAATGCAAATCTGCCGAGATGTGTGTGTGTGTCACTGCGTGACTTCTGAAAGCAGGGTGAATTTTCTGCAGCTGTTTCAAAGTTGTGGTCTGTCCTTGAATCCTCTATTAATTATTGTGTGTGAGCCAGAGGGAGCCGTGGTCAGGGTGGGCCCCCAGCCTGCAGGGAACTTTCTGGACTCCCGCTCTTTGAATTGATGTAGGCATTTGGGCTCACTACTTGACCATTCTCACCCTGTGAAATGTCCCTCACTTTGAAGCAAATACAATTCACAGCACAGTGCACACAAAAACCTTGGCATAAGACAGAGAAGGTTCTTCTTATTCTGTGGGCTGGTTGCTGTGGAAACAGATAACAAAGGGCAGCCTTCCACTTCTGGTATAATTGTGTAGCCCCCTTTTCTCTGGGCCTGACACCTGTCTGAATAAGAGTGATTAGAGCTGAATAATATCCCTCTCTTGGCTATTGAATATGTGGTTCACGTACAAAACTCTATGTAAGTTGAAGTAAAGTGTTCATGTTCATATGTGCTTGTTTGCTACTACTACATTTTTGAGGTTTTGTAAAACTGTTATTTTTTTTTTCACAATGTGAAACTGAAGGTCAAATAAATTATTAGAGATTTTCTCTTCATTGTGTGTGTGAGTCTTTATTTTAATACAACATAATTTAATCTGCCAAAAACTGGTGCCTTCTATAGATTAATGAACATGAGGATCATTGCAAATATTTTCTGAACGTGTTTATCTCCCCATCTAGTCACATACATTCAGGAAAGCGGTTTTGCCTGTTGAATAATTAAAATTTTTGGCTGTGTAAGATGTTTCCTCAAGCAGTGTGGAACACCTCAGTTCTGATTTATTCATAGCTTAGAATATAAAAAGTCACATACCATGTGATGGTAAGACAGCAAAGGTAGTATACAGAAGGAATTTAGTTTTTAGCATCCTTGTGTGGGCTATATTTTGAGAGGGAAGCTGCGAGAGAAGGGGCTGGAGTGCAATCCCCTTTTCATCTGACATGCCTTAGAAATCATTGAAATACATGGGAATCTATGCATATATTTTCCCTGTAACGGCATAGAAAACCCCAAGTTTAACCCCTCTAATACACTTAGCTCCTTCCAAGGTGAAAGCCACTGTCCCGGCTGGCCCAGGGTAAACATGATCACTTTCTGTCACAAGAAGATGCTCCTTTATTGTTTGGGTTGGGCCCCTTGCTCTTTTAATGTGTAGAGCAATGTCAGGCATAGTCTTTTTTTGGATAGAAAACAAATACAACCTAATTAGAACTCTAGGAGAGCCCACAAGCAGACAGAATGCAATTATGGCCTTTGGACTTTGACCAAAATGCCAGAGCAGATGCCTCAGGTTTTATAGAAAGATCATCCAGTTCTGTGCTGGGTGAGTCTGGTCGAGTGCCAAGCACTTGGGAGTCTTCAGATCCCATAGGCACAGTGCTGATAACCCATGGAAACCCCACTGATGACACTGTATACAGCACCATAGGACCAAGAAGAAGGGAAAGTTAGCAGCTAGGTTAGGCTTAGAAAGTTAGAGTTGACACATGGGACTCGGATGTTCAGAAAAGCCCTGATGCTCATCTTTAGAACGGTTGAAAACGTTTCCTAGAGAGATGATTGGAAATCTGCCTTTCAATCCCTGGAGTTCTTTTTATCATCTCAGTTGGGACATGGAGACAGATTGGGGTAAAGAAGTTACTTCAAATCCTTAATTTTCATTAATTTGGAAATTTCATTTCATTTTGCCCTAAACGGTGGAGGTATTGGTTTGGATTGTCTTGGGTTGCATGTAAGGGGAATCTAGCAATGAGAGGGGTTTAACCACAGTGAAGAGCCTGCTGGGAAGCTGCCAGTCCGTGATGGCACGGCTCCCCCACGAGGCCATGGAGGTCTGAGGCTGTGCCCGCTTTGCCATCCTGGACGTGGTCTTTGGTTCTCTTGTCTGCTTTCATGGCTTTCAGGACAGCAGACATGGGGACAGACTTAAAGGGGAATAAGTATGGGGGTGCCTGGGTGGCTCAGTGGATTAAGCTGCTGCCTTCGGCTCAGGTCATGATCTCAGGGTCCTGGGATTGAGCCCCATGTCGGGCTCTCTGCTCCGCGGGGAGCCTGTTTCCTCCTCTCTCTCTCTCTCTGCCTGCCTCTCTGCCTACTTGTGATCTCTGTCTGTCAAATAAATAAATAAAAAATCTTTAAAAAAAGGGGGGGGGGGAATAAGTATGTGCCAGATGAAGCTCTTCCCTTCTCTTGGGACAGTAATAGTTTTCCCAAAAGACCCACCTAGGAGATTTACACTTACCTATGGTTGGCCACTACCGGGTCATGTGACCTTCCACAGAACGAAGGGATACTGAGGAGAGGGCTATTTTCGTTGGGACACATTGTCATCCCACACAGAAATGTGATTTTGTTAGTGAGGATGAAAGGCAGGGTGGATGGATTGGAAACTGCACATCATCTGTTCTAGTGGATAATCAAAGGGTAACTCTAAAACATAGCCCCATTGATTGAGTGATTACGATGTGCTGGGACTATGCTAAGGACATGCTTCACAATCATTTCTTAGTCCTCACAACAAAAGTTGGTAAATGCAAAGTTTTTTTGTTTTGTTTTGTTTTGTTTTGATACAGAGAGAGAGAGAGCGAGAGAGCACAAGCAGGGGGAGCAGCAGGCAGAGGCTGAAGGAGAAGCAGGCTTCCTGCTGATCAGGGAGCCCCATACGGGGCTTGATCCCAGGACCCTGGGATCATGACCTGAGCCGAAAGCAGGCGCTCAACCAATTGAGCCACCAGGTGCCCCAATGCAGAGCTTTCTTAATATCTCCAAGCCTCAGCTCCTTCTTTTATAAAATACAGATTCATGTTCTCTAATAGGAAGACTTAATAATACCATAAATTTAAGAGAAAGCACTAAGCTCTGTGCCTGGCACATAGTAGGTTCTCACTGGTTTTCAGCCATCGGTTTTTCAACACTACTGGGAGAAATACCTCTGCTAAATCTGAGCGTCTGTTCCATGTAAGGGCTTGTGTTCAAGGTCTGGATGCCCATCACGTAATTCCGTCTTCATAGCAACCCTTATGGTAGGCACTGCTATTACCCTCGTTTTGTAGATGAAGAAACAGGTTTTGAGAGATTATCTAACTTGCCCAAGGGAGTGGTGGAGCCTGGGTTTTAAGGCATGCTCTCCAACCTGCTCCTCTCCATCCAGGAATGTGGAGGAGAAGTGACTCACAGGGCTGAGGATGGCTGTGGCCAACCCAGGGCTCTTTGCATCTGCCATGTCCAGAAAGCCTTGACTTTAGAAGAAAAGCCAAGGACTCTGCAGCTGGAGAGTCCTGCCCTCAGACCTGAGAACTAAAGAAGCACATGGAAAGACTCTACATTGTGACTCAAAATGTTCCTTGACAATGTATTCTGAAGATAAGACTGTGGAGAATTTAAAAATAAATGCCCCCACCTCCCCCAGTGGTCGTTACATTTGATAGTTCACTGAACTGCACAGGCTTATGCTATGTGTACTCTAATATTTGTACAGTTTTTCTTTACTGAAAGACTGAATATACGATGGACAATAGCCAGAGCATAACAGGAAGAGAACTCTGGCCCGTGATCTGCAGCAACCAGTCCAGGAGACCAAAATCTATGGTGGCCGGCCTGCAATGACTAGTCAAACCTGTGGGAGTCAGACCACTATCTCTAGCAACTGGTTTAGCCAAACAACGACCCATGTAATAATTGGCTCAAAATGGCCAGGATTTTGGTTGATAATGGAAACCTTTCCTAGTATTTGTCCTTGCTTCCAACTGAGGACCAGCCAGAGACCATCCAGTATGCCCCCCTAACCATCACACAGGATGCCCTACTTTTAATTAGCCCACCGACAGCTTCCCCACACCACCTGCCTCCAGTCCCGGCATCTCTGAAGCCTTCCCTTTTCTCCCCTATAAAGCTTTCCCACTCCTCAGCGTGCCCTTTGAGTATCTGCCAAAATGCACTGACAGTGGCTGACTCTTGCTAGAGTGAGCTCTGAATAAATAGCCTTTGCCTGTTCTCATGTGGCTGGTCTTTGTTTACATCCACAGACAAGTGTTTGTTCAGTAAAATAATTAAATATTTCAATAAAAAGGTTCATAAAAATGAAGTGGGGACCAATATTGTGGGCTCTGAGTAAACTGGGCGTTCAGAGGGAGGCTGTTTTATCCTGAATGTCAGAATAGAATGAAATGTGCAAAACACGTAGAGTAGGAGAAAGATGAATTTTGAGTTAATGGGGTTGAGATTAGGGCATCTGGTTTGCCACAAGAAGAGCAGTTTCTTTGTTTGGGAATATTTTGAATGAAGTGAGAACACTTAAGTAACTTTTACAGCCATATTCACGGTGCACATGGATGTATGAATAAATGCAAAAATTTAGCAGTTAATTCCTGGTCGTGCCTGTCACAAATCTTAAGTGCTTCGCCTGTCTGACATGTATTCAGACAAGCCATCTGTCCTGCATTTGAGTTTAATCATAGACAATGAATTTTAAAGCTCTGTTATTTGTCAGACATCGGACCACTAAGTTTAAGACCTAACTTGCAGAGGGAAAAAACGTTTGCCGAGGCATGACTATGAATTAAAAGTAATTGGACTAAGTAAATTATAAATCTACCATAATCTTGTCCAGCTCTGTTTACAGCCCAGCTTGCTTTGTGAGTCCAGGGAAACCAAAGAAGACAAAGTTTCTCTCTCTCTCTCTTTCTCCCTCTCTGGTCCTGTTTCCTTGGCAACCTAATCTTTATCTGAAGAAAGATGGAGGTCTGCATCGAGGAAAGGCAGTTGGAATTTCAGCAAAGTCTCTCACTAACCTTTCTCCTGCCTTATCAAATGATTTGTTTTGTTACAAAAAGTTATTTTACACCCACCTTTTAGATGGCACTGGGAGGTTGTTTACTGGATATCCTGGAAAGGCTGAGAGAATGTTTCCACGTAACACTGTAACCACAAAGAAGATGAAATCAGCCTCTTAGTGGACACAAACTAGGCACCTGCAAAGTGAGAACTAAAATGTCTCTTGGGGCACCTGGCTGTGAAGCTTGATCTCCAGATCATGAGTTCAAGCCCCATGTTGGGCTCAGAGATTACTTAAAAACAAAACAAAAAACAACAACAGAAAACCTGTCTCTGAGGTTCTAACTAATCCATACACAAGCTCTAAATTGCAAACACCCCTGTCCCTCTCAGCCACCCAGGTACATTCTGGCAGAGGCATCGCTGCCAGGAGAACCATTTTGAAAGAATGAATCTTGGAATTTTGAAATCATTTGTACACTGTGAAGGAAAGGAAGGGAGAAAGAGGAAGAAGGTGGAGGACATCCTCAGGGGGATGTGTCTGTTGGGCGGTGGGCCACTTCATATCCCTTTCAGGGACTTCCTGAGAGTGCACTTGCTGAGCACACAGGTGGGGGTCAACCAACACCCTCTTTCAAAAGAAAACACCTAGGCCCCTTTTGGGGGGCTGCTAGTCATTTACAGATTTATAAGAAGAGGACCAGTCTGAAGGGTGGGCGTAGGTTGGGAGCGCTGACAAACTGTGTCAGGGAACCAGGGGCCTCGCCTGAGTGGGACTCAGACACTGAGACACACCCAGGAGAGCCCCAGGAGTTAGGAAGTCTGTAGGTGTAGTAGTAGCAGGTGGGAGAAGAATGAGAGAGGCAACATTTTACGTCCAAAATATTATGGTTGGGGGCGGGGATGAATAAGAAGAGCACAGAAAAATTTTAAGGCCGTGGAACTATTCTGTATGATGCTATGAAGATGGATACCTGTCATTACATGTTTGTCAAAACTCATAGAATGTACATCGCCACGAGGGTCCGTGTCCCTTGCTCCGAACTACCAACTTACAACTCACGCTGTTGGAGCCAACTCACTCGTCACTCAATGCGGGTCTATGTTTTGACCAATACCTCTACACGAATATCTGTACTCACAGTGTAAATGCCAACTCTGAGACTTTATTGCTGCCAACTTTTTCCCTCCACAATACTTAGCATTCAAAATTTAATTACTGTAACATATTTTTAATTTCCCTTTTCAGGTATTTGTCTGGAGCAGAAAACTAATTTTGTAATGGTGGGTGTACCGATGCCCACGTGTGATGAGAAATTCATTTCCTCATTCATTGGTTTATTTGCTGGGAAAAAAGTTAATTCCATTTGCTGGAAGTACAGAAATGTTCAGAGAGATAAACCAAACCATTCAGGAAGAAACATGGGTGTTTCAAAAAGTTTTACCAGAGCTGATTATAGATGGCTCAGAGGGAAACGGAATGTTTCTCTTGGATATCAATAGGTTGGCCTTGATGGCCAGTGCTAAGGCAGACCTCCCTGACGATTCTGTGAAGAGGCACCTTTGGGCCTCAGTATCCCTAAGGGTAGAGAAGTGTGGGCTGTGTGGGCACAGTGGATGGGGTAGACACTAGTGGCTGTCCTTCCTTTCCAGCAAACTGGAAAGAAGGTTGTGAGGAGGAATTTATGTAAGACAGTGACTGTCTTTGCAGTCGCCAAAAGGCACCCGTAGCTTCTCTTGCCCTCCAAGTATCATGATAAAGGCAGAGAACCATGGAGTCCTGCGGTGTCTTGGTTGGCTCTGCTTGTGCTCAGACATGTGGCATTCAGTGTGTTCCTCAGGGTGATAGCTGTCATTAGTAGATCTTGTCTAACCTCTGAGGACAAGGGATGGGCATGCCTCCTTTCTCTTCATCACTAGGAGTGTAGGAGCTCTCCAAAACAGGGAGGAAACAGGCTACCTTTTGAGGCAGGGAGGGGCTGCTACAGTTGTACCTGGAAACCAGGGGCCAGGCGTTAGCCTTCAATGGGAAGCAAAAGGGAGAGAATCTGAGGGAGAGAAGATCTGGTCATCTCTGCTCTCTCCAGGTTGGTTTATGCTCTGACAGCCCTGTTCACAGGACATGGAAAGGCATGAGGGAGTCTATGGTGGACGTAGCATTAGAATCTATAAGCTGTGGGACAGAACAGACCCCACAAGGCAGGTAAGGTAAGAGAGCAGACAGAAGGAACAGCTCATTCATGCCCAGCATGGAAGCGCCACCACCATGGGGCAACGGCAGCATTCAGAAGAGCACTCCATGTCCTTCCTCCCTCATGTCACACAGGTCCGTGTGGTCTGAGCCGTCTCCCTGGCTTCTCTGGCCCTCTCCTTATTCACCACAGTCTTTCTTTCTAGACATTTCTTGCTGGTCTAGTCTCATCCTGACATCAGCCCTTGGAGTTCCAAACCAAGGCAAGAGGATTACAGTTGAAGATTAAGATGGAAAACACCTATCGTCCTACCTGGTGGCCCTGTGATTTCCTGGGGGCAGGACATATGCAGGGGCAAGCAACAGATTTTTTGGGGGAGGTTTGATGGCCCCAGTGGCCTGGCTTTTAACATCTTCCTTGCAAAGGGCCGGTTTCTTCACTTTCTTTTTTATATGTGGGGAGATGATGAAATGTGTTTGAAAATGTCTTAGCATTTGGCAGTGATCTTCCTGAACATAGTGCTAGGATTGCTCTGTTCACAACTAAGCTGCAATTTTAGGCAGAATTTGCAGAGCATCTCAGCATTTAACAGCTCGCGAAAACTTGGCAGTGATTTCAGGCTGCATAACATCTGCTTATTTCATTTTGTTACAAGTCACCTGGGCAAAAACTTCCTCACTCTGGCCTATAAATGAGCTCATCTCCAATTAGAACACTCTGGTTAGTAGCAGTAGCAATCGTCCCCGAGCCATCTATAACGAAGCCTTAAAGCTAATGGCACTTCTCCGTGCTAGCAAAACAAAACCATTATTTTTCTTCATAGCTCAGATGGGTGATTTGGTAATGTCTTACCAGCTCTAAAAGCTTATTCTCTGAGGAGGAAGTAGTGTTTTCTTAGTAGAAACTTTTTTTTTTTTTTTAATCTGGAAATTTTGAACAAAATTATTTGGGAGCCATTTAATGTGGATTTTAAAATAATGTGGTTTTGTACCAGCCTAGCACTTTCTGATCATTTTATTTTATTTTTTTATTATTTTAAAAAAGATTTTATTTGTTTATTTGTCAGAGAGCACAAGCAGGCAAAGTGGCAGGCAGAGGCAGAGGGAGAAGCAGGCTCCCCGCTGAGCGAGGAGCCCACTCGGGACTTGATCCTAGGACTCTGGGGTCATGACCTGACCCGAAGGCAGCCGCTTAACTGACTGAGCCACCCACGCGTCCCTCTCTGGTCATTTTTTTTTTTTTTTAAGATTTTATTTATTTATTTGACAGACAGAGATCACAAGTAGGCAGAGAGGCAGGCAGAGAAAAAGAGGAAGGGAAGCAGGCTCCCTGCTGAGCAGAGAACCTGATGTGGGGCTCGATCCCAGGACCCTGGGATCATGACCTTAGCTGAAGACAGAGGCTTAACCCACTGAGCTACCCAGGCGCCCCCCTCTCTGATCATTTTAAAAAGCACAACTATTGCATCTATTCAAGATTTTCCAATGGAGATTTTTGAGGACTGTTATTAAATAGGTATCAAGTATACCGAGCTCCACAGTTATTTTCCTTCCCATTTTCCTCCAGACGGCTATAATGTTCCTCAGGGAAAATATGCTGTTTCAACACATCTGTAAGCATCTCCCTGCTTTGGAAGCGGTAGGAAGCCCAGGTTGGTCATCTTCAGTTTATTATGTATCCTGACCCCACACCAGATGTCTTTCTTCAAGGTCAGCTCTCTGTTTCCAGTATACAATTTTAGAGGAGAACCAAAGGACAGTGACTTGGAGAAGACAGCAACTAATGCCACTCTCTTGGCGTTGTTGGCCAGGACCAGAAAAGAGCCCACCAGCCTTCATGGTGGGCTGCTTTAGTGTCCTTTGGCCAGAGTCGACAGGGCAGGAAATGACGGAAAGTCATCTGAGCTGGGGCCCAACCAAAAAATTGGCTATAAAGTTCCTTCTTAGCACTCCATGCTGGTTTTCTCTGAACTGGTTCTTTACACTGAGACAAAACTCTCATAATATCATGGGATCAGAGCTGATCATCAGTCTGGGACTGGTAGTTGACCTTGAATCTTGACTTTGGGCCTGTGCTTAATTTTCTGTGGTGACAATGAAAGCTCATTAAAAAGCTGACACATTGTTTTCAGCCTTGAGCTCATCTCTGTGATTCACTTCAATGTCTTAAAGAAGGAGAAGAAACCAAATTAGTCACAGGAAAAAAAAAAAAAAAGAAGAAACTTTTGGGGGCCTCCCTTTTTATGTCATAAAGTTATTTGTAACTTGAGAGTTATTAAACGATCCCACTAAGAGCCCCTTCTGTTGAAATGTTAACAGCAGGAAACAAGTTAAACCTACTCAGAGTGCTGTCCGTCACCCACTTGAAGTGTTACTGAGGAGTGAAAATCGATTCTCTGACAGCCACATGCCTTGCTGCAAATTCATCCTTAGCATTGAACTAAAGGAGAAATGACAGCTGATGAAGAAGTTTTTAAATGCAGAAAAAGTTGACTGGAGAGTTTTCATGTTTCAACTTGATAAAAATACTTCCAAACTTCTTTTTTTTAAGCCAAAATTAAAATATCTAGATAACTTGGGCTATTCCCTAAACATAGTGCATAAAACTACATTTATTTAAGTAGTCATAAACACTCCATTGTGATTTAACTGGATAATCCTAATCCCAGATGGGAATATTTTCCAAGGAATTTGAAGAATCATTTTTTGAGGTGAGGCTTGGGTCTCTGTGGGGCACCCATGATGGGAGGGTCTGCAGAAATACACCCAAGGCCCAGAGGAAAAGAGAAGAGAGCGTGTTAGCTTGCCACTAGGAAGTAACCACCCAGCTTCTGAAAAATCAGATTCAGGGTAGATCCTCCTTTAAGCCATTTATTATGTAACAAATTTTTGAAAGCCTTTAAGAATGACTTACGTTTAAAAGCTGATAAGCAAGAATTGTTTGAAATTTGAGACCCTAGACGGGGAGTTCACCTTGATGGGTGCAGTTTTTGTGCTGGCCTCTAAAATTGTGCGATGGAAATGTAGTCAATCCCTAATCCCATACACACTTGGCTTCTGATGAATTTGGTGCAGGGTCGATCATACTATACTTGTTAACCTGCAACTTGCATTTTTCTCTTAATATGCCATTTAGTTCTTTCCCTGTGAATATCACAGATGATATTCTCTGATATTCTGATTCAGAATCTTGTTCTCTCTTCCTCTGAAAGGGGGTTGGACATTGGGACATTAGAAATAAGTCTCCTCAATCCCACCTGCCTTGTAAACTCTTGCACTTTACTTCTAACTGCCTCGATTGCGTCCTTGGCCAGTTTAGATCCAGGTTCCAAACATATCTGAATGGATGCAATCAGCAAATATATTCTCAGTGGCTTGGCTATGGACAGAACTTTTTGTATATATATATATATGTGTGTGTGTGTGTGTATGTATATACACATATACATATAAGATTTATTTATTTGAGAGAGAGAGTGTGTGAGTGAGCACACAGCAGGGTGGGGCAGAGGGAGAGAGAGAGAAAGAATCCCAAGCAGACTCCACGCTGAGCGAGGAGCCTGACATGAGGCTCCATCCGAGGACCTGAGCTGAAACCAACAGTCTGATGCTAAACCGACTGCACCACCCAGGCACCCCAAGACAGAACTTCTTAATACAAACTCTCATAAGCTTTATTTTACAGAAGAGTCTGTTGGCAAAGTGCTCAGACCTCCAAACCACTCTACTTGACACCTTTGCAACGCATTTGATGCCACCATTGTGGCGTGAAGACTCGGTGCCGCTCAGCCTCCCCCAGGGATATGCCAAGATCTTTGTGGAGCCCCACTATCATGGGTGTAAGATGTTCAGCTAAGAACTGAAGCCCCAAGCAGCAGAGCAGCCATGTAAGAGAACAGTATGCCAGTGGTACCCAGGACAGAAGGAAATCAACATGCAGAGCCTTTGCCTCGGTTAACTGGTAGACCGTGGGGAGTCTTCCTGCTTTTAACAGCAACATGGATATTTTTGTAAAAGCTTTCTCTGAAGTACAAATGATCTGATGAACAAAGAGATGAACCGTTTCTTTTTTAAACTCTATTTTTAGCTTTGAATTAAGTGACTGCAATAAAAATGTGCCCATTTGTTTTCTGATAGGATGAAAGTTGAGTGGATAAAAGCATTTCTTTCTTAAATTTATGCCTTTCTTGGGGTCTAGGGCTTTTTTTTTTTTTTTTTTAGTTGTGACAGGGAATCTCTAAGTCAGGAGAGGAAGGCAAGCATCCCTGTGCCATAACAGGGACACCTGGCTTCATCTGATTTTCCTAGCTGGCAATTGCATCAACCTCTGTCACTAGCTGCAGAATGGGTTCAATTATGCAGTGTCTTTAATCCGGAATATTTCTGGACTTGAGAAACATTATTGCATTAATTATCACCACACCCCTAGGAGGAACCAGAGGTAGAAACTAATAAGCATCCAGTATTACAGGGGAAGGAGTTAAAAGGAAGGGCGACCGAGTGACTAGACAGGCAGCCTCTGAGGCCTGGAGGCAGCAAGCGTGCCGACTCGGAGGCGCTGGGTTCAGACTTATAGGTCCTGGTCTGTGTTTCTGTGTTGACTGTCCAGTGAGTAAGATAGTTGATGAGCCTGAGGCACCCTGAGGTAATACATCAACAATGGATTTGAATGCAGTCAAGAACTGGGTACATAATCCTCATTCTGTCTTTACTGACCCAAAAAGAACACTCTCCATGTACAAGGGAACACTAAGTAGCTTTAGAGGATTTTGAGTCATCGGTTTGGGGCAGCCTGGTCAGAAAGTTAGACCAAATGATTGCTTACTGGTGTTGCTTTTGGATTGTTCTCCTCTATAGTCCCTTAGGCCAGCAAAAGCTCACTCGCGTGCTCTCCCTCACCACACACACACACACACACACACACACACACACGTGCGCGCGCGCACATACCCTCCAGCTCTGCTCTGGCTGTGTGGGTCTTTTTCAGTTGACAGTTAAAGGACCACAATTCTATGATATTAAGAATTAAATTAAAACCATATTTCACCTAAAAAACATCTCAGAGGACAGAGCGCCTGGTGCTACTGACCCAGCTTATTATCTTCCTGGGCAGCCGACATCTCTCAGAGCTCAAGAGGCACATGGCTCTGGATGTGGAGGTAGCAGGAGAGTCGGAAGGGCAGGCCCCGCTGGGTTGTGTCCGTGTCTCACGTTTAGCAAGTACTTAGTGAGGGACACGTGGTATGATGGGAGGACAATATGGCAGAAAGTACTGAAGTGCCATAATACTACATGGGACCGCTCTTTTATTCACACGTGTGAGAAGCGGTTGTCAGATGTCCTATTGAGTGTCCAGTACTTGCAGCTTCTCTGGGGCAGGCAGTGTTCCTGCCGGGTAGGACAGGGTCTTAAGGTGGAGAAACCCTGAAGAGATCACCTAGTCCAGAGGTTCTCATGCCAATCAGAGTGTCTCTCTCTCTTTTTTTTACTACAAATATTTTTATTTTTTATATATATTTTTTATTTTTAAAGATTTTATTTTATTTATTTGACAGAGAGATCACAAGTAGGCAGAGAGGCAAGCAGAGAGAGAGGAGGAAGCAGGCCCCCTGCTGAGCAGAGAGCCCGATGCGGGACTCGATCCCAGGACCCTGAGACCATGACCTGAGTTGAAGGCAGAGGCTTAACCCACTGAGCCACCCAGGCGCCCCAAATATTTTTTTAAAAGATCTTATTTATTTGAGAGAAAGAGAGAGCATGAGAGGGGAGAGGTCAGAGGGAGAAGCAGACTCCCTGCTGAGCAGGGAGCCCAATGTGGGACTCGATCCCAGGACTCTAGGATCATAACCTGAGTCGAAAGCAGTTGCTTAACCAACTAAGCCACTCAGGCGCCCTTACTACAAATATTTTATAATTTTCCTCTTTACTACCCTAAATTAAAATTGCCATATAACATAGCGCCCAATGTCTAAAAACCGTGATAATGCTCTGTATCAGTTTCCCCAGGAAACAGAAGCTGAGATGGCATCAGAAGTATATCCCACACACTCCCATGATCAACACATGTAGTAGAGAGAGGGAAGCAGGACTGGGCTGAGGGAGAGGTGGGCCTGTGCCTGAAGGCAATCTCACAAATGACACAGCAGATCCTACAGGGAGCTCTGGACTTGGGGTGATATTGATGAATTGCGCCCAACCAAAGCTTTCCTAACCGCTCTGCCTGCCCCCCCCCCCCCCGCCCCCAGCCATGGTCAATGGATGCAGGTAGCTTCTAGGGAGGAGTCAGCCCCCTGGAGACCAGAGCCACTGGGAAGGGGTAGAGACACTCAGGTATGGGCTGTCTGCAGTTAACATTCTAGGAGCTGTGGAAGCCCTGGAGCAGAGACCTAGAGGGAGCCCCCAGGGTCTAGCACAAACTGTAATAGAAAGGAAAAACAACAGGAAAGTAATTCCTAATAAAAGCATATGTATTCCTCACGTGAGGTAACTAAAAGATGTTGTGAAGTGGTCCGATAATTGCAACCGTTTATAATGAATTTGTTTGGGCTTACTCAGAGACCGTACTCAACTGAATATGGCCAACAGTTTCTCTTTATATTGGGCACTTTGAAACAAGGGCTAGGTGAGTATATATGTATCTATACTTGAATGGTGACAATTATGTATGCAGACTGATATGCTGTCCCTGGAAGGTGACCGAAAAGGTGATCAGTTCTTGGTGGAGTTCCCAACAAAACAAGTATTTATATACAGTGGTTGCATTCTTGGAAAATTCAATGTATATTAAAGCTGTGAAAAAAAATTTTGTAAAAAAAAAAAATTTGTATTTATATGCTAAATGGAGTAACTATGAGGCTCAGATCATTTTATCAAGTTTGATGAGACATTTATTTGAACTTAGTGTTGGATATGGGAAAATTCTTTGTCATGGGGACCATACCCCACACTTTCTAGGGTGTTTACCATGTCTAGCCCCACCCACTAAATGCTAGTAGTGCTTCCAATCAAAACCGCAAATTTCCATGCTTCCCCAAGGAGTCAGAGCCCTTCCTCTGAGAATTTGATTAGTCCTCTGCTTCTAGCCTGGATAGAATTGCTTTCCCTTCTCAAGGTGATTTAAAGCAAGAGATCTGAGAACTCTGTTAAGTCCCTATTTCCACAAAGCAGTCCAAATTAAAGAGATTGTACAGCTCTCGGCACACCTGGGATCCCACAGCCTTGAGTACTGGCCCCCTAGCTCTCTCATCAGCCTTGGGATGTCACCCTCAAGTGTTTGAACCCCAACCAGATTGTCAAAGCCACAATCTAGTTCATCTATAACTGACTGACTTGGTAGCAGCCGGGAAGGGTTGTGGGCCTCTTGGGTTCCCTTCACTTAGGAGGATTTTTACTTCCCACCCCGTGTTCCTCCCTCATTTCTTGCTTTGGCAAAGCTGAATTTCAGGGGAACACAGTGGATTCATGGTGGGGGGGAGTAATCTGTCATACCTGCTTCTATACAAGCAAGGGAAATGGTTGTTTTCTCAGAAGCTTGATTTGGCCCTTAGTGAGGCAGGCTCTGTGTATTCCTTTCCTCCTACATCAAACATTTGCTGCCGCCCCCACCCCAACTTAGCCGAAGTAGTTTGCCTAGGAAAGGATGAGGAATGTCAGGACAAGGACCATGGAAATGGAATTAGAGATAAGGAGAGGGGCGCCTGTGTGGCTCAGTGAGTTAATCATCGACTCTTTTTTTTTTTTTTAAGATTTTATTTATTTATTTGACAGACAGAGATCACAGGTAGGCAGAGAGGCAGGCAGAGAGAGAGAGAGAGAGAGAGAGGAGGAAGCAGGCTCCCCGCTGAGCAGAGAGCCAGATTTGGGGTTTGATCCCAGGACCCTGGAATCATGACCTGAGGCAGAGGCTTTAATCCACTGAGCCACCCAGGCGCTCCAATCATCGACTCTTGATTTCAGCTCAAGCCCTGATCTCAGGGTTATGAGATCCAGCCCCATGTTGGGCTCTGCGCTGGGTGCGGAGCCTGCTTGAGATTCTCTCTCCTTCTGCCCTGACCCTCCCCCTACTCACACACCAGTACACTCTCTCTCTAAGGAAAAAAAAAGAGTGAAGAAAGATTTCCAGGCTAATTTGAAATATAAGACAACAGCAGCACCAATTGGGAAATCGAAAAGGGAAAGCTTTAATATGAATTATTTTATGCAGAATGTTTTATGCTAATTCAGATGTTAAGATTTAATTGTAAAGTGCTTAGGCAGCAAAACTGCTGACACCAGTGATGGTTCAGCCTGTATAAAGAATTACAAGGCTCTGGAAATGACTACTGGAGCCTTACAGTAATTTGCATCTGGGAGAGTGGATGCGAAGGAGACGGACATGTTTTATCTGTGCACCTGAATAACATACAGACAAGTGTTAGTCATTCGTTTATGAATATTTTCCATTACCACTCATCTCTCAACATATGGCAAACATTTCTTGCTGTTTTGTTCTGTCCCCTCTTCTGCAGGCTGCCGGAAACAGCTGGCACGTATCTTTTTATAATTTTCACGATAACTTTTCTGATGCAATGGGCTTCTTTTTGTGATTAGAGAGAAAAATTATTAATCTTCTTAAAACATTAGTTCATTGTTGCTGGGAGGCCAAGAGTGTTTTTTAAATGAATAATCAATCACACTGCTGATTCTACCTCAAAATATGAGCGTCTCAGGAATTTCTGAACAAATGCATTTTGACCTAAGTGCCATTCTCTACTCAAAGGACTGCAGTGTGATATTTTTTGAAATGATGGCATTACACCTTTGTAGACGTGACTCGTTCCATTTCATTAGAAAAAGTAGTTCTCAGAATGGGTCATAGCTAATTGTAACAAACCCTTGTTAAAACCGACATGATGCAGCCTACTCTCAGTTTTATCTTGATTTTATGCAATTTTTCTTAGTTTTTGGAAACATAATAAAGGCAATTCTGAGCATCTGATCTTCACATTAGACTCAAAATGGACTATTGAAATGCACATTCGGGAAGCAAGGCCATGACCTATGGTGGTACTGGTTGCATACCGAGTCCCTGCTAATGGCGATCTCTAGTGGAGCTAGTATCTGTAGATGAACCTGGACTTGGTCCAGATGCCACATGCTTGTTACAAGGATGTTCTGTTACCCAAACCCCCCACCCTATTTTGGTCTTTGATTTGTACTTAGATTCTTCGGAATATGGACTGAAATGGACAGATGCACCATGGCAATCCTCTAGTCCTTGAGGTGACAGAAACTTTACCATTGGAACCCTCTCAAAGTAGGTTAAATCAAAATAGGTGAATAAGCATTGTAATCAGCCTGGGTGATACCATTTGTGGTAAAATGAAGGAGACTCAAGCTCATTCTGAAGGCAATTACAAATGAAGATTCTAAAAGGATAGTTTGAGTGAAATTAATACATAACCTTCTAAATAGTTATTTTTAAAATTATGTGCTTGCCTTTTTAAAAAAATTCTCATTTCTTAATATTGTTATTTTATGTTCAATTATCAACTTTCTCTGCTTCTAAGGACAAGGATATCATACATAATTGATACCAATAACTTAACCAGATATTTTATTGAATTGGTGACTAAAACAAAAGAGAGAAAATGAACTTTTATCCCCTCTTTTTGTTTCCACCCACACATTGTATATGAGTATAAAAATACACAAACACATATGCAACACATGTATCTTTAAGATAAGGAGGCAAGCTATAAGAATATAAGATGTAAGTCTAGTAGAAAGAGACATCATAGAGTCTGTCTCAGAGTAGTTGAGTTTATTTGAAATATAAAGGAGCTGCATTTATTTTTTTATTTTTAAATTTTTAAAAAAGATTTTATTTATTTACTTGACAGAGAGAGAGATCACAGGAAGGCAAAGAGGCAGGCAGAGAGAGAGGGGGAAACAGGCTCCCCACCCAGCAGAGAGCCCAATGCGGGACTTGATCCCAGGACCCTGAGATCATGATCTGAGCCAAAGGCAGAGGCTTTAACCCACTGAGCCACCCAGGCACCCTTGCATTTATTTTTTAAAAAAAGACTTTATTTGTCAGAGGGAGGGAAAGAGAGCGAGTGAGCACAAGCAGGGGGAGCAGCAGGCAGAGCAAACAGAGGGAGAAGCAGACTCCCTGCTGAGAAAGCAGTTGATCCAACGACCCTGGGATCATGACCGGAGCTGAGGGCAGATGCTTAACCAACTGAGCCACCTTGGCATCCTCCAAAAGGAGCTGCATTTAAACAGCATCTCAAGGTGCCTGGGTGGCTCGGTCGTTAAGCGTCTGCCTTTGGCTCAGATCATGATCCCAGGGTCCTGGGATTGAGCCCCACATGGGGGCTCAGCGGGAAGCCTGCTTCTCCCTTTTCCCACTCCCCCTGCTTGTGTTCCCCCTCTCTCTGTCAAATAAATAAATAAATAAATAAAATCTTAAAAAAATACCATCTCAAATGGAAATCATATTATATGTCATGGTATAGAATTAACAGCAAAAAAAAAAAAAGAGAAGATTTTATATGTTAAAAATTTTTAAGGCAAAAACTGAGTGTTTTTTTTCCTCAGAAGCATGAAAGAGGAATAATTGAAAATGGACAAAGAACATGAATAAACAGTATATCAAGGATAAAACAAAACAAATAAAAAATATGGGAAGAAGATCAGTCACATAGGAATGCAAATTAAAACATCTTTCCACCCCACCCCCCCAACAAATTAGTAAAAAGTAAGACACAGAGAAAGAGAATGAGAGAAAACTGACAAAGGTGTGATAGGACAAGTGCTTTTATACATTGTCAATGGGAGTGTTAGTTGACACAATATTGTAAAACATAATCTAGACTGCAGATTTTAGGAATCCTTAAATGTTGATACCTTTGACCCAGTTATGTCACATTTAAGAGTCTTTACTATGGAAGTAATCCTCATTATCTTTTTTAAAAAAGATTTATTTATTCACTTTTAGAAAGAGAGAGAGCAGGAGGAGGGGCAGAGGGGAAGGGAGCGAGAATGCTAAGTAGACTTCATACCAAGTGTGGAGCCTGATGCAGGGCTCAATCCCACAACCCCAAGATCACAAACTGAGCGGAAACCAAGTGTTGGAACACTCAACCGACTGAGATATCTGGGCACCCCGAAAGTAATCCTCATTAGTGAAGAAAGATTTGGGTTAAAACCAATGCTCATCAGGCCCTGAGGGTCCAGTGAAAGACTTGTGGAGTGAACATGGCGTATCAACTTGATGGAACATTGTGCAGCCATTAAATGTCATGTTTCCAAAAGTTATGTCATAACAGAAGATGCATGTTAGAATGTTAAATAAAAATAAAACAGCTCTCCTGGAGATGAAAGGTACAGCATAGGGGATACGGTTACTGGTCCTATGATCATGTGTGGTGATGGATGGTGGTTCCACGAGGGGTGAGCAAGGCATGGTACAGAGACGTGAAATCACTATGTTGTATACCTGAGACTAATATAATATCGTGTGTCTACTACACACATAAAAACAAAAGTAAAGCAGCTCTCAGAGCCATAAGTGGAGTATTAAATTAGTTATATTAAGAGGAAGGAAAGGGGTGCCTTGGGCGGCTCAGTCAGTTAAGCTTCTGACTTTTAATTTCAGCTCCGGTCATGATCTCAGGGTCATGAGATAGAGCCCCACATCAGGCTCCACACTAGGCATGGAGCCTGCTTAAAATTCTCTCTCTCCCTCTGTTCCTCGTGCTCTCTCCGTCTCACAGAAGAATAAGGGGGGAGGAGGAAGAGGAGGAGGAGGAAAAATAAAACCTAAAAAGGATGAATAAGAAAAAATGGCTGAAAAAAAATAAACCCAAATATAAACTCTGGTTTTATTTAGATGATGAGACAACCCATGTGTCATGTATTTCCTTTTTCCCTGCTTTTCTAATTTTCTTTAAAAAACAAACCCTACTCCAAAAACTACAAATTTAAAAACTATTAATAGCATGCATTAAGATAAGTAAATGGTGAGTCTCCTATTCTGGTGTCAAGTGGGTGAATTGTCCAAAAATTCTGGCTGTCAACGTGGTTTAAGCTGTGTCATTACTATAAGACATGATCCATAAAAGTGATGATTATCTAGTTATCCTTTGCATATATGAACTTCCAAGGAAGGAGTTCATTCTGCATTACATAACCTTTACAGTCGACTAGAATGGTTCTGGGAACCCCCATTTATCCTGTGCTGCGTGAGCTTAGTCTGACTCTGTCCTGTCCACCAGCCCCTCCTTCTCTGGCTTTGCTCCTGTGTCCTTTCTCTTTGCTAGGGAAGCCGGACCCCTGGATACCTCCCCAGAATGGATGCTGGAACAAGCCCCTCCCAGGCCATTCTGAGTTCTAATTTCTAGTGACTTACTCTTGCCCACCTACAAAAAGGCCCAGTTTCATCAGGTCTGATATTTCTCATTGTCTTAGAATTATGCCTGCAGCCACCAGTAACGCCAGGAGTTAGAACTAGAAAAAGAAAAGGTATCTTAGTTACAGCAGGCCAGCTGCGCTGGGGATCCTTCATGGTTTGGAGTGAGAGAGACAGTAAAAGAAAGAAATTAATAGCTTTGAAACTCTCTTTGCATTGTTTGCCTGGAGAAAAGACTGACTTTGCTCTTTCCCCTTCTTCTCAGCTAACCATACTACCTCATCCTTAAGGTCTCAGATTAAGCATCATTTCTTCATAGAAGCTTTCCTTGGTGCCTAAACTGGGACAGACACTGGACTGTCCCTAGAGCACTACTCTTCTCTTTCCTAGGACTCAGAAGTAGTCCTTGTAAGTCTTAGTCATCTCTCTTTCCTGTTGAACTCTGAGTCTATGAGAGCAGAAACCTTATCTCTTTTATTTATCATCATGTCCCCAGTGCCAAGAACAGGAGCCTGGTATGTACTGGGTGCTGAATAAATATTAGTTTAATGAATGCATTTTCCGGTGTGGTCTGTGAAGGTAGGGAAAGAGTGGTTGGCACAAAGCCAAATAGTGGTGGCATTGGAAGCATAAATACTGAAAGCCTTCTTATTTTTTCTTAAGCAAATACACACGTATATATAAATAATGCCATATCATGGCTCTAATGTTGAATTCAAGAAGGTCAGACTTGGCTTTTTGTCTTTGAAAGTGATGGAGACAGTTTGCTTGGTTCCTCTACTGTGAGAAGAGCAGACATTTGGCACTCCTCCAGAAGTTAAGCTACATCCTCCTTAAATACCTTGACCCACTGGAGCAGCGTTTTTAAGTAAATCAAGTTTAGCACAACCGAAGACATGCACCAGAAGACGTGTTGTGAATCCAGAGACCCCTCAGCCCCTCTTTCCTGAAGTTCACAAGGATTTGCTCCATTTAGCACATGTGTTATTGGCCATCTCCACTTCTTCCTTGCCTTTTGTGGAAGCAAAATTCTTGGAATTTACCTTACAAGCACAAATCACCTGTAATTCTTTGCACTTAGTAGTTACTGAGCATGTAACTACAGAGCTTAACAATTACCATATACTGTAATCACGCAAAGATTTTAATCTATCAAATTAGATCTCACCTCCACACTGGGAAAGAAAAGGAAATTTACGGGATAATTAGCTCATGGGCTAGTTGGCACTTCTGGCAATGTCAGGAAGTCATATGCATGAGTGGTCTTAAGGTAGTATTTCTTTTTTTTAATGAAATGCCTTTCATTAAAGCTGCTCTGCATGTTTTGTATTGAAGAAACTAAAGAAAAATGCCTTTTGCAAGTGAAGGCAGCTCTAATGCCATCAGGAAATTCAAGCAGAGGGTGGCATATTTTGTAGTAGCAGAGTCTTTCTGCTGCCCTTGGGGGTAAATAGTTGGACCTTCGTGTATAACATGGGAACCAAGTCAGATTTTAAAAGTGAGGTGTCAAAAAAAGGGGGAGGGAGCCAAATTTATGCTCCATCTTTGAGCTGGTTCTGCAGAAACTTGGGAAAAGAGAGATTTGAGTTGCAGAGCTACCTACTCTAACCCCAAACCAGGGTCTGCTCCATCCTGCTCTCTGGAGCTGACTTTGTGAGCTATTTTCACCTCCACGGTCAGGTCACATTCATGACATGTGATCAGCTGGAGGGGGCGGCTCCGCACACAATGACGGTTGCCAATGCTACAAACCAGGGCTCCCTCCACCAGACGGGCTGCTATGCATTAACCAGCCGATCACTTTCCCAAACCTACCTCTGGGAGAGAGAAGAGAGGGAGGTGATAGATTTGGGGTGAGACACACACACACACACACACACACACACACACAGACACACCATACACACGCATTGTAAGGCAACCAGGAGAGGAGTCCCTTACCCAGAGCAGGTCTCAGTCAGATCAAATCCCTCTCTCCCTTTAGCAGCAGATGAGAGGAGTAAGACCAGAAGTCAGTGCAGCAGTATGCAGAGATGTGTGTGTGTGTGTGTGGAAGTCATTATGCTAATGGGGTCTCTTGCCTCTGGTAAATGTGGCATTTTCAGGGGTTGACCTATGACAGGGAGGAGGCTGGAGAGGAATGTGGCCAGGAAAATGGGGGTGAGTTGAAGAGAGACAGTTCCTCCTCAGCTTCAGCCTCTGGAGGAACTGGGGGAGCAGGGAGATCTCTTGGGGGAATTTGTTACATACTCAGGGATTGTTGGGACCTTGTTTGGGGCTTTGTAGCAATTTCTTTTCCTGAAACAGAAAAAAAAAAAGGTATTGAACTTAGTAATTTTTCAACTTTTCAATCTCATTAGAAGTCATAAGCCATCCTTTATTCACTATGATAAAGGGAGTCATTAGGATGAGGTTATATGGCTAATCAAAAAAGTATGAATGAGGGCACCTGGGTGGCTCAGTCGGTTAAGCCCCCGACTCTTGATTTCAGGTCAGGTCACAATCTTGGGGACGTGGGATCAAGTC
>ML109213.1:39455-52338 GCA_003697995.1 Taxidea taxus jeffersonii
CAAGAGAAGTCCTGCCATATCCAAACCTGCAGTGATGGAGATGAGCATTGGACCTCGCCACTTGCTAAAGACCATCCCCATTTTTTTTCTCTCAGAGAAGGCACACCAGAGATGAGGCTCTTGTTCCTTTCACAACCCACCATCATCCCTTCTTCGTCAAAGTAAATATAGCCTCCATAAATCTGTGTTCCTCCCAAAAGCTCAAGGTTTTCTTCAGGGCTCCAGACTGAGATGCAAAAGTTTGGCCATACTTTCTCTAAGTATATGTGCAGAAAAGTGTTACCCCATCAGACCTCAGACTGCTATCCTTGGAAAGGCTTGTTTGCTAGGTTGGTTCTTAGATGGCATTTGGTTGCTTGGATTTCTGGAGTATCTGGTCATTCCATAATTCATAGAAGAGTAGCTCAATGTGCTTCACCTGTTTGTGCCAACAATATGGTTTTTGTGGAACACCTGCTTTACTTCTCAGAGTCTAGAATTCTGGCAGAACCCTAGAGGATGTCTTTGTGACCAGTGTCCAATAAAAATGTTGGGACCCGAGTCTCTCATAAGTTTCCCTGGTAGACAATATTGCACACACATGTCACAATTTGATAGTGGAAGATTTTTTTTTTTAATTCATGAGAGACAGAGAGAGGCAGAGGCAGAGGGAGAAGCAGGCCCCCCGTTGAGTAGCGATCCCGATGAGGGGTCGATCCCCAGACTCCAGGATCATGACCTGAGACAAAGGTAGACACTTAACCTACTGAGCCACCTAGACACAGCAATGATGGAGGAATTAATTCCTATGTGACTCTTTTGGGAGAGAACTGTTGGAAGCTAGTACTTGCTTACCTTTGGACTTCACATGTGCCTTTTCCATTTTCTGATTTTTGTTTTGTATCTTTTGCTTTAGTAAGTATAGCCCTGAAAACAACTGTCTGCTGAGTCCTGTGAGACCTCCTAGTGAATCAGTAAAGCTACATGTGGTCTTGAAGACCCCTTACACATAGAGGAATAGGGAAACTCACCTTTTAATACTTTCTACAATTTTTATACCAGTAACAACAGTAAAACCAAGGTAAAATTCATGTCTTTATTACAGAAAGTTAAATGAAATATGAAGGGTCGTTGATCTAAAGGAAGGCTCCCAAAGGGGATGACCCTTGGTAATCCCCTCATTCCTAATGATTAGTTGTTACAGTGTGGTAGGAAAGGTTTCCCAGAAAAGGGAACCCTTGAGTTCAGGCTTATGTCTTTTTAGGGATGACCTTTCTTTTTATGCAGTAGTAGAATTCTAAGGCCACGTCCATGGAATTCTACTTGAACCTGAAATTCTGCCTTTTGCTGTAGAGGCCCTCCAGATGGAAACATAATGTAAGAATGCTTTTTAAAAATCCTGTTGGCTTTTCTTTTTGATATTATTGGAGTTCTTTGCTGTTTTAAATATTTTTCTGAAAACCTGGTGTATGTGTCTATGTGTTTGTGTGCCTTGAAGCTTCAGGAATTGGCACAGTTAAAGAGATCCATTGAATAAATAAAGAATGAAAAATTATAAAGACAGTTGGAGCATTGTTGGATCTGTGTTGCATTTTGCTAACAAGCATATCAGACTTTTCAAAAATAATACCAAACAGAGATGAAAGCCAATGATTGAATATATGGGAAAGTTATCAAATTACATTTTATTTGGTTTGGTTTTATTTTATTTTATTTTCTAGTTTATTTTTTAGATGGGCTCCACACTGGGCCTATGTTAAAAAAAGAAAGAAAGAAAGAAAGAAACCCCAACGCAGGGCTTGAACTCAAAACACTGAGATCAGGACCTGAACTGAGATCAAGAGTCAGTTGCTTATCCAGCTGAGCCACCCCATTGCCCCAGATTGGATTTTATCACTTAGTCTCAGTGGGTGAGCTGTTGGCTACCTTTTGAGTTTTCACCTATGCATATTGATATAAAATATATTCAGCTTCAGGCTGGCAATATGTGGACAAAATAAATAAGTCTGTGCCCTTACAGAGCAACCCATTTTTTGGGGGGAGGGAGAGTCGTTTTTAGGAAGCATTGATTTGTTCTCAGGTAGCTAATTTTTGAAAAACCCGTGTTTGTATTTCAGAACAACCACTAAAAAATTAAACAAATCAAATAAACAAGCTTAAGCAAAGGTGGCCTAGCACAAAATCTTATTATCCAAATATCAGTTATAGAGGTCTCCCAAGATGGTAAAAGACTCTTGACATTAATAGCCAATGGCTCAGAAATGACTCAGTGTGCAGGATAGATTAGCCTGAAAATTAAAAAAAAAAATAGTGAGATAAGGGTTTGATATACTTTAGTTTTTAAAATATACATTATAACCATACTTAAAAACAACAACAAATCTCATCATATGCGTTCTACAAAAATCATCGTTTTAATCATTGTCATGCCTTTGCATATTATACTAATTCTTGTGCTTGAGTCCTTAGTGTTAACAGACTCTCAGGTTTTGTTCTCCTTTAAGGCCAGGTATGATGTACCTCTTGTGCCTCCTGTCATTCTTGTGGATTTAGTTTTCTTCCCCCCCCACCGTGGCCCCTATCCTTGTTTGTTCTTTCTTTCTGGACATAGCTAGTTTAGTGCTGGTAATGCCTCATAATTATAATTTTGGTTTTAGAGGAGATGACTAGAGCCATTGTTTTCTCTTGAGGACTTTCCCAGTTGTTTGTTTGTTTGTTTGTTTTGGGTGTAGCTGACACATGGTATTACATGCAGTATATATGATTCAGGTGTACAACATAGTGATTGGACAAGTTTATACAGTCTGCTGTGTTCATCCCAAGTAGCCACCCTCCGTCGCCATATAGGGCTGTCACAGGACCATTGACTGTATGCTTTGTGCTGTGCCTTTTCTTCTCAACACCTACTCAGTCTATAACTGGAAGCCTGTATCTCCCACTCCCTTTTGCCCATTTTCCTCCTCTCCCCTCTGGCAACCATCAGATTTAGTTTTCTAACACAAGCACACACTCTTGTGCTCCCTCTGTGCATCTAAACTTTGTAGAAATCTTTTTTTTTAAAAGATTTTATTTATTTATTTGACAGACAGAGATCACAAGCAGGCAGAGAGGCAGGCAGAGAGAGAGGAGGAAGCAGGCTCTGTGCTGAGCAGAGAGCCTGATGTGGGGCTTGATCCCAGGACCCTGGGATCATGACCTGAGCTGAAGGCAGAGGCTTTAACCCCCTGAGCCACCCAGGCGCCCCTGTAGAAATCTTTTTAACTGAGGTTCTTTCTTCTGCCCTCCCAAATATGAAGGTACTTATGGTAATACTTTCCAGAGAATATATAAAAGAAATATTAACTTATGTTATATTTCGCTTTTTAGACATTTTTTTCTTTCTTGTTTATATGTTTGGGTGGGAGTAGCTCTAGATAACTTTTCTCTGTCTTAGCCTTTCTTGCTTTGTAAATACTGAGAAGGCCTTATTTTTGGTTGCTAAAGTTAGTTTTAATACCGTATCCTGCTAGCCAATCATATGGACCTCAGTCACTCCTTGTAGCTAGTGGTTTATTTACTTTTTAAAGATTTTATTTATTTCTTTGACAGAAAGAGACACAGCAATAAAGAGAACACAAGCAGAGGGAGTAGGAGAGGGAGAAGCAGACTTCCTGCCAAGCAGGGAGCCCACTCTTGAGGCTTAATCCCAGGACCCTGAAGACAGATGCTTATGTGTGGTCCCCATTTTTTATGTTAGTTTTATTTATTTATTCTTAAGTATCCAGAGGGCAGCTGAAGGCCACTAGAGGTATATGGCTATGGGCTACCACACAGTTTGTTGTCTCTCTTCAGTGGGATCTTCTGGACTCCTTACAGCACTCCCAGCATCTCCTCATCACAGAGGTATATAAACAATCCCTGAGTAACAGTCACTCGCCTCTTAGAGGAGCCCTGCGTGTTCTCTTAAGATGTCTTAACATCTGTGAGAACATTCTTAGTGAAGAACAATCTCTTCTCTTCAGACATTTTCCAAAGAAGACATATGGCCAACAGACACTTGAAAAGATGCTCCACATCACTCGGCATCAGGGAAATACAAATCAAAATCACAATGAGATATCACCTCACACCAATCAGAATAGCTAAAATTAACAATAGAAGAAATGACAGTGCTGGTGAGGATGTGGAGGAAAGTGGAACCCTCTTACACTGTTGGTGGGAATGCAAACTGGTATAGCCACTCAGGAAAGCAGCATGGAGGGTCCTCAAAAAGTTGAAAATAGAACTACCGTACAGTCCAGCAATTGTGCTACTAGGTATTTACACAAAGGATACAAAAATACTAATTTGATAGGATACATGCATCTCGGTATTTATAGCAGCATTATCTACAGTAGCTAAATTATGGAAACATCCCCAATTCCATCAACTGATGAATGGATAAAAGACATGTGGTATACACACACACACACACAGGAATATTACTCAGCCATAAGAAAGAATGAAATCTTGCCATTTGCAACAACATGGATAGATGTAGAGAGAATTGATACCAAGTCAGAGAATGACAGATACCATATGATTTCACTTACAAGTGGAATTTAAGAAACAAGGCAGATGATCATGGGGGAGGTAAAAGAGAGGAAAACGGAGAAGCGGACTCTTGAGAACAAACTGATGGTTACCAGAGGGGAGATGGGTGGGAGGGGAATGGGGGAAACAGGTGATGGGGATTGTGGAGTGCACTTGCAATGAGCACCGGGTGTTGTATGGAAGTGTTGAATCACCAAATTGTACATCTGAAACTAATATTACATTGTACATTAACTACTTGGAACTTCAATAAAAACTGGGGAAAAAAAAGATGCCCTAACATCTGTGAGAATGTCACCTATGAAGAATGGTCTCTTTTCTTCAGTGTTAGCCCTCTTCCTCCATCTTTGAATTGAATATACAAAGGAGGCAGCCTTTCCTCCTAAAGTAAGGTTAGCTTTTACTGATCTACTTTTACACCATTCTTTCTAAACCAGCTTTCTCCTTTCTAAGCCACCTTTTTGTGACCCTGTTGCTCTTCTCATAGACACCATCATATTCCTATTCTCTGCTAAATTTCTTGAACGAATGCTTTCTACTAATTGCTTCCATTTCATTATCAACTCATTTTTTTTCTTATCTGTAAATGTCCTAAGTTTTCTTGTTTAATCAGAGTCTCCAGTGATTTTCCAATCATCAAATTCAGTGGCCCTGGCCTCCCAGTGATCTGACATGGTATTTTGTGTTTTATTGAAATTCCTGATAACTCATGCTCATTTTCATCTTTGGTTGAGATTTTTCCTACTGCTCTTGAACTTTAATCACTTCCTTAAGCCTTAGACACTGCTATTCTCTGTATATACTCACCCCTTGGAGAACTTAGTCCCATGATAGTCTTGCCTTTGAATGCTATCTCTATGCTTTGTTTAGCTCATAATAACTATCCTCAGTCCTGCCCTGTAACCTGAGAAGCAGGCCTAGAATTTTGTGCAGATAAACACAGGGTAAAGATACACTGAGTATATACTAAGTGACTATAAAGGTAACATAGCACGGACTTTTATATAAATGCTTGTAAGAATGGCAATTTTTAGTGTCTAGGTTGAGAAGACTAGCACAAAAGTATTACATTTTAAATTAAAAATAACTTTCTCTGCCAACTTCCTCAGAGAAAAACAAAAGGGATTTTCTTTGTCCTAATATTCATGACTTCCCTTTTCATATTGTGTTGACCTAAGTGCCAAGTGAAATTGAGCACCCTACTTTGATTACAGTCAGTCAGTCATTTCTAAGTAAAAATAAAAAATCTTCAAGGTCAACTTGAATTAGTCCCAGGTGGGTAAGGATAACACAGGGAGGGGTATTCCAATTATTATTTTTCTAAGGCATTTTTTAAAACTTCTATTAAAGAAATCAGATTTTAAAATAATTTTTTCTTAGTGATAAATGTCTCTGAAGATTTAATGTTTATATTATGTTGAAAGTGAAGAAAATGCAACAAATGGCAAAAAATATATGCTTTACCCCAAAGAGCCAGAGTTTTAAACTTTAAAGTGTTTATCTTAGGCATTATGTACTTTTAAAATATTTATTTATACCGCTCATGTTTCGTTGGTCTGAGAATTCATGTATCCTAAGCCATTGTTTTCTCATGAGTTTTATGACTTAAGAATGTGAGGTTATTTTCATGTAGCTTTTTTTTTTCCTGTGAAAATTCCTTGTGGTCTGGATTTTGGGAGTTTCTCTTCAGAATGGTGCTACATTTGCTTCTGCCAAACACATCTGGGATAGTGCCAGCTTTCTATTACACCCTCATTGTAGAGTTTTCTGCACCTCTAAGGGACTGTATGCTTGGGCTCTAAACCCATGTGAGGTGCAAGCCTGGGCTTTCAGTTTCCCACCAGTCTTTTCTTCACCCAGAGAAAAGCTCTTCTGTCCTTGGTTTGCTTGGATGGTGTTGCCCCTCAACCCCCATTTCCTGGAGGCGATGGTTCCTGGCATCTAGCCATGGTGGCATTGCAGGTGTCCTCTTAGTGTGCTCATCTTTTCATCCATCCTGCATGGGATGTTAACGTCAGCTCCTGGGGCCACTGAATTTTATCTGTCTCTCACCCTGGCAGTGGAGAATCTCCCTGAGTATTTTGATAAAGGGTCTATTAGGGAGAAGTACTATCATGCATGCTGGATTTATTATTTTACTCTTTGAAACTTTGTGAATGAAATACCAGATATCTTTAACCACACTGAACAGGTGATCATTCTGTTGGTCTCAACCAGTGTGGGGTCTCAATGGTTGCAAAAAAAATGTTCTATCTGGGCAGCAAGACAATAAAGCATGGGACATATATTCACGGGTATCTCTGACTTTGTATTTCCTTCATCATTTCTGGGAGAGCAGTTAATATTCTAAGGGTCCAAAATATCAGTTATGTTAATAGTAGTTAAAAGTCAGAAACATACCTAAGGAGAAACCTGTAGGAACAGAATCAGACTTTGAAAAACCAGAAATAATTAGCAAAAGTGCATCCTTTAGGTGGGGTGGTAAATTTAGGGCTTTTGTTCATGAGCAACATTGTGGCATTTTTGCTGAAATCCTTGGCTCAGGGGCCTGTTGACAGGGTTGAATTCTGACTTTTCATATTTTATAAATCTTGTGACCATGGGTATTGAACTTTATGCTTCAGTGACTCCTCTGTAAAATGGGTATTGTAACAGGACCCACTCAAGAGTCGTTGTGAGATTTAAGGCAATTAATGCAGAAGTACTAAGAATGCCTGATACAAAGCAGGTAGTGCACTATCAGCTCATACTTGGTGACAATAAGGAGGTTGATAATTTTCTAAGGCAGGGGTCATAAACCTAAAATGCTTTTAAGCACGGTGGAGGTAAATCAAGCACTTCTGTGAGCTTATATTAGTCAGTGTTATGACCTAACTAGTTTATGACCTCTGTTAAGGATAGACATGCAAAATTAATAGGGAGCCATTAGAGGGGATGATTGTTCAATTAACACCAAATAAAACAACACCTAGCAAATTTAGGACTAGTGGTACACTTGTAGTAGCATGTCTTATCAATCAATAGATATTTATTGAATATTGAATATATACCTAGTAGTTGGGTTAATTATTCACTTGGAGGAATGGAGCCACAGTGGTCAGTGTAATTTCTACTGTCGGTTATCTCTCTCCTTTTTGGAGCCCCAAACTGGCTGTGGTCACGCGTCACTTGGAGGGTTTGTCCATAGCTCTTTCTGTGCATTAGGGAAATACAATTAAAAACAAAACCTTCTCCCACCCCAGGAATCCCTTCTACAAAGACAGTAGGGAAAGAAAATACCTGTATGACCGAACGAGCATTGAACTAGAATGTGAGGCCCGTTATAGGCGATCCACGAACAGATTACAGGAGAGGAAAGAAACCTCACCCTGCTGGCCAAGCCAAGCAGAGGCAACTGATCCCACACATGTTCATAACAACAGTAACTAGTCCCCAAGTAAGAGGACTTGACAGCACCATTTTCCACAGCCAGTTCCTCCTTTCTTCACCTGTTAATTGAGGTGACTATCTGTGTCAGTTTATTAGCTTTAACTAGAGAAAAACCAGACTTCTCATATCTTTATTACAGGAGGTGGTTTTGCAACTGGAGCAAGGCACCCGCCAAAATTAGACTCCTACACTCTAACAGACACTGGGGTTGGGGTGCTCTCTCTGTTGATGTTTGCATTTCAAAGAGAGAGCTCCCAGGTCCTTGAGAAAGGTATTCGAAGGTCTGAAAGCTGACAAAATACCTATCTAGTTTTCTAAAGGATTTGTATACTTTTCTAAGAGAGGAGCAAGTACTTACAATGGCAAATTTTCTTAGATCTAAGCTCAAAGGAAAAGAGGGGAAGGGGAGCTTCTTTTATTTGCAATAAGAAAAATTAAGTCTTTTTCTATTTGTCTGTACCCACACACCTGACATGAATCACCTGCACAAGGTCAGTCCCTGTTTTACAGCAGAGTTGCTGAGATACAGGTAAGTTAATTAGCTGATCAACAGTTGTGGTTAAAATTAAGGTTATATATATTTTTTTGAATTGGCAATGGTAGGGGCAATCTGATCTAATTTTTTCTTTCTTGCATTGTTAAAATATGGTACTTATTTAATGGTATGTCTTGGGAAAGAAATGAGGAAACTCCAGATTACCTTTTGTACTATTTAAGACTCTTCTTTTATTACAAGAACCTTGGGGGAGCAACTCTTGCCTGTTTTAATTTAAAGAGAATTGCTCATTAATTCTTTCTATATGCAGACCATTTACTGTGTTAAATCAGCCCAATGTTTAATTGTTAACCAGCATAAGATTGGTAATATTTTATCAGATTAAAAGTTTCTCAATGTTCTCACTAACTGTGAATTTTAGATCAACTAAATGATCTGAAAGAAAGAGAAAGCAGGGGGAGTAAATCCTGTGAAGAATGCCCTTTCTGTGCTTGGTAGGAGCCTGAGGCTAAAGATGAGGAATGGAAGGTCTTAGTGTGTGGTGAGGGTGGGTGGGGGCAGGGAGGAGGTGGGGTGTGGAGGAGTGGGGGTGATGAGGAGGATGTTGGGGACCTTAAGACTTGACATTCCTTTTGCCCTCATTTCTTATTTTCTCTGTTTTAAGAGATAATCTGCTTTTAGTTTCTGCTAAGATGCCATGAGGTTGTTGAGTTCAATGACTGATTTATGGAATCAAGGTTCAAATGGACTCCTTGATTACTCTCTTTTTTAAGTCTGACATTTTATTACATGGGCAGTAACCTTGGCCTGTGTGCTGTTTTAATTCAGGGTCTTATCTCACAGAAACCTTCACTCTGGACAAAGTGAAAACATTTGTTTGGAATAAACAGTTTTCCCTTCTGTTCCCATTTTTTAATAACTTTTATGACATTTTTAAGGCACCATTCTTTATAGACATCCAGCAGTTCAATTTGAAAGTGGCTTTAGTGACCCACAGATATGTTTTGCATCATTGCTAAGCTTAGGGTATAGGCAATTTCCTAGCTTTGCAGATACTCGTGCATCTAGAATAAGTTCCATGAGAGACTTGAAACCTCTAGACCTATTTTTATAGCTTGAAACCCTTGATGACCTTTTAAAGATTGTCTTTTCAAAAAATCGTAATGATTAGTGGCTCAAAAGTGTAAAACTGAAAGCTTAAAGTATGCTTTATTTAATCTAGTTTAGAGGTGTGTTGGAGAGCGTAATAATTCATCTCTTGGCCTAGTGAGAGTAAAAGAACAGCAGCAGCAGCTTTGTGAGTGTTCAAGTCGGAATGAGACAGGAAGCTCGGATCCAAAGGCAAATCATGATTCCTACCACTTCTTCCCCTCATGTCCAAGTCCAGATCTTCTGACTTGCTGGTGTGGCGAGCTGGTTCTATTCCATGTGAAGGAACAAAAGACAGGTGGAATAAAAATTGTTTGCTCTGACTCTGTCTTTTGTGGAGTTTGGGGGAGGTGGGAGCATGGAAGACCACAAGCACTAGTACAAGTGCAAGTAGTGGAGAGTCAGGGGTCTCCCTCAGTGTAAAGACTATTGAAGGCACAGGGCTTATAGGGGAAATAAGACTCCTAATCCTATACTTTTGGCATTTGCAAGGTTTGTGGGATAGATTTCCTTATTTTTTGAAAAATAGTCTATCAAATTTAGGTTGAATGAGAATTGGGTTAGGATTTGAATTAATTAGTTTAGCTGTTCCCCAGTCATTTTTTTTAAAAGTCATCCTTGGCAATTGCCCTTCACTTCAGCCATGAGTCAAAACCACATTTCTTGTTGACCTCTGTGCAAGGGACAGAAACCTCATATGTCTTACTCCTTTGAGTACAGAATCTATTTGAAGAGTGATATATTTCAAAGAAAAAATTCCCCTCCTGTGTATCTTGGTTGTCTAATGTGAAAAACAAAGTATTTATAATCCTTTGTTTAGGAAGCAGTAGAGATCAAGCTGTAAAGCAAAGAAGTATATTTTCATTTTCAACTCTGTTGTAGACATGGTAACTGGTGGTTCTAGTTACTGTTTTATTCCCATGTTAGAAAAAAAAAAAGATGCCCAATGGCCAGTTCTAGGTGAGGTAGACAACTTCAAGATTGGGCCTTTGGGACATGGGGAAAAGTAGCCAGATCAGGAGGGACAGGAAGCTAGCTAATTCAAGATGAACAATTACTTTTCCCTTTGAAGAGAATAACAGTTCATTCTTCGATCTAGCTATGTATTTATTCTCCAAGTCTTACACTACACATAGCTGTAGAAATAATGGATGAGTCAGCTAGCCGCCTCATATAAACTCTAGGATATGAAAAAGTTTCTCTTTCTGCCTACTTGAGCAACCTGAGGTTAGTATCTGAGTTTTTTCTTCCTAAGGGTTTTCTCTTGTAAAAATGCAAGTAGCCTTTGGGGAGATAATTTATTAGGATTACCACAAATTTACACCTTATTTTAAATAAGTTTATTATAATGTCCTGAGAATTTATTTTGATGGGGTAGAGGTAGAAAGAATTTGAGGTCCCTTAGTTTCTAGAAGAGAGGTATAATGGTTTGGTTTGTGGGTCAGAAAGGACCGAAAACACGCTTGACCCTTCTCACTGTTTTGCAGAGGACTATTTTCCCCTCACAGCATTAACACATGCCAAGCATGTAGCCATGTCACTATGAGTTTTGATGCTGATAAACTTAAGAATTAGGCAATAAACCTATTTCCGTAAGATCAGAATTATAGAACTAGAACAAACCTAGTGGGTTTGGTTTTTTTTTTTTTTTAGTTTTATAAATTTTCCCTTCAAAGTTCTATGATGTCATTAGATTTACTTATTGTTTAAAACCTCATTTTGACTAAATCTTGCTTGAACAGGTTCTCAGAATGAATGTCTAGCTTCTTTTCATATGAGTAAATATCCTAGACCCTTCATGCCTGGTGGGAAAAAGGTTCTTGAGACTGTTGCATTGCTGCCTGGATGTGGGTTCCTCAACTCTTTTTGTCTAACTTAAACTGCGTCCTCCTCTCCAAACCTGCTACTCCTGGGTTTTCAGTCTTTCTCTTCTTCCTAGCCATCCATCTAGTCAGACTCTTTCCTTTTCTACCCCCTCTATCTGATTCATAATTTAACAGGTTCTATCGATTCTCTTTTATGTACATCAATAAGTTACAAAAATGATTTTTTAAAAAAAGAATTAAACCATATACAGTGTGTAAACCAAAAACTGAAAGTTTCTGGCTTTCCCCTTGGCATCCCCAGATACTAAGGGGTGATGCAAAATGTGCCCCAGAACTGTGTGCCTCAAGGTAGGAGGCTTAAGTGTGCCCAGTGTGGGCTGAAGTCAGGGGTGGTCACGTGTGTAACCACATGACACTGTGTGGAAACCACCTGTGTCAAAGCCCGTGTGGAAATGGCCAGGACAGCAATGACCGTAGGAAGAAGTCATGCTGAGGTGGGCACAAGAGACATCTGACGCCATATCCTTATACAATTTGTCTGTTCTCTGCATATATACAGTCATCCATTGTTTTTAAACAAAGCTGGATCACATATTTTGTTCTGCATCTTACAAAAATAGCAACAGTTTGGCTGGAGACTTTTCATGTCAGTAACTAGAGAACCACGTCAGCTTTCCCCCAGCTTTATTGAGATAGTGATCTAGAACACTGTGAGAGTTTAAGGCGTACAGCCCGTTGCTTTGAAATGCTTGTGTACGGCAAAATGATTACCACTGTAGTGTTATATAACACCTTTATCACATCACAAAATAGCCTTTTTTTTTTTTTTTTTTTGTGGTGAGAACATTTGAGATCTACCCAGTTAGTAACTTTCCAGTATACAATACAGTATTATTAGCTTTGTATTATTATCACTATAGTATAAAATAGGTCCCTTATTCATCTTATAACTGGCAGTTTGTACCTTTGGCCATTCTCTGTCCATTTCTCCCACACTCCAGCCCCTAGTAACCACCACTCACTCATTGTTTCTGACTTTCTATGTCATTCTTTTAAACAGTTTTTTTTCTTTTTCTTTCTGGGAAAGTATCCATTGTGTTGATGTATCACAATGTTGATTACATCATATTTCCCATAGATGGATAATTGTTTCCAATTCTCTTTTTTGATAGAGTAAACACTGATAGAATGAACATGCTCAAACATAAATCTTTGCCTCTGTGTTATTTATGTAGATTTTCTTCTTCATGTCTATCAATATATTTTAGAGTTGGTTTTTCATGAGACCTTATATATTTCTTCTTAGAATCTTTTCTGTGTATTATAGAGACTTCTGATGCTTTTAGATATGGTATCTAATGCTTTTGGATCTGGTGTTATCACTTCTAGTTATTCCTGAAATATAAGAAAGGTAGATTTTTTTTTGTGGTAC
>RCUC01159545.1:0-65886 GCA_003697995.1 Taxidea taxus jeffersonii
GAATAGGAATCTTGAGTTTCAGAAAAATTTGTGGACATAATGCGGTATCTCTCCCTTGGTTGGGTCACTTTATATAGCAAAAGTAATGGCATAGTTACTCACATAATTACATTATATAATTTTGGATTCTGTGATAGCCCACTGGAGAGAGATCCTCTGGGGGCTCTGAAGAAGTAGGGGTCAGGTACTGAGATGGCCATGTGGCTGGTACCTGATGACAGCCTCGAGGAGCTGAGAGTGATGAGCACCCAACCATCTGCCAACAATCTAAGGGAACTTGGGAGAGGATTCCAATCTCCCAATGAGAACTTAGTCAGCTGGTACCTTGATTTCAACCTGATGAGCCCCTGAGCAAAGGACCCAGTTATACTGAACCCAGATTTTGGACCTGAGAAATATGAGTTAATCAATGGTGACTTTTAAGCTCCTATGATTGTGTTAATTTGTTACTCAATAATACCAGCCAAAGCAAGACTCTCAGGACAGGATAAGATACTCAAGGGATTCTGTATTTGGAGACACCAAGGTCAGCTAAGGTTGAGTGTACTGTATGGCAAATTAAGTGCATTGCCAGGACACTGGTAATAAAAAACAGTAGCATACCCAAACTGGGTAATTACGAAGATTTCAATAAAATGTGCGGACATAAGAGAAATGGACAAATGATGGGGCTCACAACAGCAAGGAGCTATGACCATGTCTAGCACTGAAGGGAGGGAGTAGATACTAGAACTCTGGGAGAAGCTGTACAGAAAGGGCTGTCTGGCAGGAGCTGTGTTCTTCAGTAGAAGCATGCAGCCAACTTGAGATAAACCAGCATGGAAAGAACCTAGGGAACATAAGCTCAGAAGTCTTAGTCTTCTCTCCCCCTAATGTGATAGCATCTGCCACAGAGTGAACCAAACTGGAAGCTGAATGTGAATATGCTTATTGGTATATCACATACCTGTCAACCTTCTAGAGGAAAAAAAAGATGGAATAGGATATAGAGGGTTAGACAGAACATATCCAGCAAATTCCACAACATGTGCTCCTTGGCATGTGTTGTCTTTCTTGCCCAGGAGACAAATTTGTGTCCCTAATATAAGGGCTAGACAAAGTCCTAATAGTTTCTCTGTCACCACAGGGTGATATAAATTTGGATAAAATCCTACCACTGTATTCTTAAATAAATTAGTAGGGGAAGAAGAAGAAACATTTAATGAACATAAAAACATAGCTCTAAAGGTCCCTACTTCTAGAGTCAGTCTCAAGTTTTAAACTGATTGTCACAGCTGCTTTTTTTCCACCACCCATTTTGCATCTCCAGGCAAGATGCTAACAGAGGGTAATGGGAATATTGCCAGAAGTTAAACACACAGCCTACCCATTTGCAAAGATTATTAAATACAGGCTTTATTCCAGATAGCCATGTGCCCAGCTACAATTTGAAGGTTGTGTTGCTAAAAGAGAGGGAGAAAGGAAATATCTTTCCTTAAAGAAATATATTAATTTAATTTAATTATATTTAACACAATTACATTTAATATAATTACATTTAATACAAATAAAATTACTTTGGACTTTGAACAGGATGTTGGCATATTATTCACTTGCTTTTGTTTTTATTATTTGTTGTGCATTGGATTTAAAAAATGATCTTTAATATCTTGAAGGAAGATGCATGCCCCAGATTAGCAAGGAGAGCAAAGGGGAAGACATTTTATCAGAAATTAGAACATAGCATAAGGCATTAAAATAATATAACAGTAGTATTAATAGAACCATAGATGTATATCATTAGAAGACAATAGAAAATCCAAAAGTAGATCCTGCTATATTTTTTAAATTTAATATATGAAAAATGCTATCATTTAATTTAGAGGTTCAAGGGTATATTATTTAATAGATGGAACTACAGCTAGTTGTACACAATCATAGGAAATATATTAAGAACCTTATTTTACATCATATATAAAAATAAACTCCAGAAAGGATTATGAAATAATAAACTAAAATTTTATGAGCACTAGAAATCCACATGAGCAACCTAAGTGCATAAGAGACTTCCTTTATGAAGACTAGAAACTCAGGAGCTCTGTAAGAATAGGCATCCTCAACTGTATAAAAGTGAAAAAAAAATATTGCAGGACCATATCAGAAACTAGATCAATAAAAAATTGATAGGTTGGGAAAACATATTTGTAACACAGATGATGCAGGACTAGTCTCTATAAAAAAGACTACTTACACATTGATAATGAAAAGATAACCAATCCAATAGAAGCAATATGAATAATTTATGAAAAAGCAAATTTAAATGGCAAATAATCATAAGGAAAGTCATTTAAATCTCTGAACAAGGAAACAGTGGATTTTATTATACTCTATGCCCATAAGCCTGGCAGCAGACTGGAGAGGGGACCTATTACCAGTATTAATACTGGACAGGTATCTGGGTGGTTGGGATATGGCTATGGGCAGAAGACAGACTATAGGGAACACACGATTTGGTTGTACTTACACATTTATGGAAAACGTATGTATGACTATTTTAAAGAATTTAAATAATGTTTTAAAACTAGTAGGACAATTTGTACTCTTGGAAATCCCTTCCAGAGATACGTTTGCAAGACTGCATGAAGATGCTCACTGTGGCATTGTTTATAACAACAAAATTCATACAAACCTTAGAATTCACTTTGAAGGAATTAGATTTATGAATTATAGTACATTTCCATTATAAAACAGCACAGAATAAGGAGTAAGGTAGAGATGTACTTATTCAGAGAATAACTATTTAAATGCCCAAGTTATAAAATAATATGAATGGTGTAATTCCATTTTATGTTAAATATATATGTATATATGTGTAAATGCATATTGACATGTTTGAAAATGAATTTTTTTTAGATTTATTTATTTTAGGGAGAGAGAGCGTGTATGCAAGTGGAGGGAGGGGCAGGGAGGAGAGGGAGAGATAGAATCTTAAGCAGTCTCCCCACTGAGTATGGAGCCCAATGCAGGGCTTGATCAAGAACTGAGCCAAAATCAAGAGTCAGATGCTTAGCCAACTGAGCCACCCAAGCTCCCCAAAATGAATTTTAAAAACTACTAGGATTCATGCTAAACTCTTAACAGTAGTTACCTCTGGGAGAGTGGAATTTAGGGACACACACACACACACACACACACACTGGTAAGTAAATAAATGTAGGTGTGTATAGGAGTTGTTTTTTTATTAAGAGAACAGATACACACATTATATTATCTATATTAAAATAATCCTAATAATTGCATCAGAAATCATACAGTAAGTTCTTTAAAAGGCGCCTTTTATATTTGTGGTAGGCAGAACAATGCCCTCCTCCCAAGATGTCCATAACCTATTGACTAGAATCTGTGAATATATTGGGATGCCTGGGTGGCTCAGTTGGTTAAGCAGCTGCCTTCGGCTCGGGTCATGATCCCAGTGTCCTGGGATCGAGTCCCACATCGGGCTCCTTGCTCGGCGGGGAGCCTGCTTCTCCCTCTGCCTCTGCCTGCCTCTCTGTCTGCCTGTGCTCGCTCTCTCTCTAACTAATGAATAAATAAAATCTTAAAAAAAAAAATTTAAAAAAAAAAGAATCTGTGAATATATTATGTTACTTGGCACAGGGGAATTGGGTTGCTAATCATCTGACTTTAAAATCAGTAGATTTGTACAGATTATCTGGGTGGGCCTCACATAATCATGAGGGTCCTTAAAAGCACACACAGGAGGTAGAAAAGTCAACCACAAACTGACAACTGACACAATATGACCAAGGACTCAACTAGCCCATTGCTGGCTTCAAAGATGGTGGAAGAGGTCATGAGCAGGGCAATGCAGATGTCCTCCAGAAGGTGGAAAAGAAAAGGAAACAGATTCTCCATTTGGGGTTCTAGAAGAAACATAGCCCTGTTGATACCTTGATTTAGCCAGCAGGATGGATTTCAGCCTTCAGGACTACATAAACATTAAGATGATCAATTCTTGCTATTTTAAACCACTAAATTTGGGGTGATCTATTTCAGCACTGATAGAGACACTGTACAATATGCATTACCTCATTGAAAATGGACAAAAACCCTAGAAGATGTATACAACTGTGGGCCTCAGTTTGCAAATGAAGAAACCATGCCTCGGAGTCTGATGAAGATGACACAGCTGGGAAGGGCTCTAGATGGGACTTGAATGAATTCCAGAGGAATCTACAGCTTTGTGCTTCATTCTACCATTTTGTGTTCTCTGTCCTCTAAACAATAACCCCAGTGTACCCGGCTCAGGGCTTGGCCACCCACAGATCCTTAATATTAGGTGAGCCAGTAAGAATACAGATTTGGGGTCAGACAAATCTTCATTTGAATCCAATTACTAGCTGTGTGGCTAAAAACAAATTACCCAATTTGAGCCTGTTTCCTTATCTATAAAACAGGAGAAATAATTTCTACCTTGTAGGGTGAGAGAAAGCATTCAGTGAAATAATGTATGAAAAATGTCCAACAAAGAGTCTAGTATAGATTTTGTTTTTAATAAATGTTATTTATTGTTGGTGAGGACGATTACTTTGTTATAATGACTCTGGGAAGCCTGTTTTTCCTCTAGATGAGGTTTTAGGTTTTGTTCCTACCTTTTTCATATCCGTCAGTTGCTGATTCAGAGATGGTGGTTAGCGCCTGTGGCCTAGAATTACAACTACAAACTAGGGAACTATTAGCTGAGTACAAATGTAGAGGAAGTGGCTTTTAGTGGTATGGGCACCAGTGATCCATAATATGAATCCGGTCAGTGGCAAAGATATACTATTATAATACATATTTATCACATGGGAACAAGGGGGGAGAAAACCTCAGAAAACTTCATTCTAAACTCAAACACAGTCAGTATGCTATTGGAACTTGGAGAAGTGTGCATCTCTCTGTCAGACTCTAGATTACACTGGCCTTCTGTTTTCTGATTATGAAGCCCCGGACTGTATTTTCTCAGAATATCATTTGTCCTTCATTCAAAAAACATATTCTGTTGGTCTACAGATTTCAGAAACACAATTTCTTTTGAAAAATTCCTTTCAACTCTTTACCACTAGGACATTTGTTCTTGAAATGCTTAAAAATCTTTTTTAAAAAAAGCTATCTTTTTAGCTTTGAATGGTTATTTTCAAAGGTAATTCTTGATGATTATCTAACAGAAGGTCACCTATAATTTTCAAAAAGTGTCCTGCTAGTGCTATGTTGCCCACTGCCTGGTATGATGTCTGATACATGTATCAATCTGGATCCAAAGAATGAATGAACCATCAAATGAACAATGAGGTGAGGCTACTGTTGTAGTCATCAGCAACTCATTTGTGCAGAGAGATCCCTCCCCCCCCAGCTGAAAGGGAAGTAAGCCACAGTGCCTGTGCATCCCCAAGGGACTCCAACTGAGTGGTCCAAAAGTTATCAGATCATTTGGCTTTTCTCTTAGAAGAGAAAACTGAGGAAGGTAAATAAAATAAAATAAAATAAAATAAAATAAAAACCTTAGGGATCTTCTGTTTCCCAAAAATCAGAGGCAATAAAGTGTTTACATTGCTAATGCTTTTTCAGTGGTGTGGAAACCCACGTAGTTTTGGGAGCATAGTTTTTACCTGTGGGAAATACCACTATGACTTGGGCAATGGGATTCTGGGTTTTTCAGTGAAGGGTTTGTACTTTTAGGACCCTTCATTCAAATAACCTTTGTCCTGCTTCTAGTTTTAGATTATCTGAACCAGCTGCAGAGGCAATGAAAACAGTAGGATAATTGAACAGAATGGAACATTTATAGCAATAACAATTTATTAAAATCATCATTATTAGCCATGACATGGGGTTTTCTTAATCACATCTGTGATTACTGGAACTCTGAATGATGCTGTATCATTTGTACTCAGATATTCCAGAGTGTTTACTACGTTACTAAGCAATTAAAATACAAATCTACCGAGCCATTGACAGAGTGTTTCCGATCTTTTCATTGTTTCAGCCACTATTACCCATTTTAAAATCTGCTATACAAAATGCATAAATGAACACAAAATCATACCTTTGGAGAAGACTTCCAAAACATAGTTTTATCTAGTCCACTGCCTTAAACAGTTAATTGCCCAAACCATTAAAGGCATCTGGTTGTAATTCCCATTTAAAGAGTCACAAAGAATGGAGTCTCCAAAATACCGAAATACTCTGTTTTGGTGCTTGATAGACATTTGGGCATCAGACATTTCTATGAGCTGAATAAGCTAGGGCAAATACAGAAACATATATATAGGAATATAGCCACTCCTTTGGGGGGACTGAAAAAATATTTCGCACCTCGTTTATCAACACAGAACTTTCTTAACTGCCTTAACCCTTTATTATCATTAACATCATAACTGAGCTCATTCCCTTCAGACATTCTTTGGTCCCTAAGGGCAGCTTCTGTTATTTGTATGTAGGAGGAATGGCAACAAATCAGACACAGAAAGAGGAGAAATTGAGTGGGGAGCTCAAGCACATCTTCAGTTTAGTTGTATTGATTTATAAACACTAACCAAGTACATATATGGACTGCTTAAAATCAAAATCAGTCCATATGCAAAATTCCAAACTAGAAGGTTGAGCTCCTAATTGACCCGAAAGTCATTAACCTCTAATCTTTTCTTTAGCTGAAAGTGTATTGACAGAAGAATGTTTCACAAAGAAACCTGAAAGAGCCTGAGGCATTAGTTAACCTCATGAACTACAAAAATTGGGGGGCGGGGGGTTGGAGAAGGGGGAAACAGAGTGAAGGGGAACTGCTCCTGGAGAGCTGGGGCTATTACTCTCCAGATGCAACAGTAACATTAACCACCCAGAGTAGCTCTGCTTGAGGATCTTGTCCATTCAAATACTGGCTTCTATTTTTCTTACTCAAGAGGCCCCTCCTTACATGTGACTCAGTGTCTCCTTGTCTCTTCCTCTCTCTTTGATCAAATTTTCTCTCCACCTCTCCTGTGTTACTATGACTTCTTCAACACTTCCTGCTGCTTCTGTCTCTTATACCTAAAATTCCATAAAAAGGATTTGGTTGAAACCAGTAGTTCCACCCAGGAAGGAGGAATACTACTGCTTAAGATTCTCTGGCCACCTCCCATCACAGATGACTGCCTCAGCCTTCTGATATGCCCTTGACTACTCGTCCCAGAAAAACTGAGTAGAGTAACAGAAGCTCATGACCCATGAGACCCTGAGGTGTGGGGAAATGACTTATCTCAAATGAGATTGTGCAAAGCACTTCATGTAATCAGTGACAGGTTAAAAAAAAAAAAGAGAGAGAGAGAGAAACTTCTTCCCAACTTAAATACAAACTTTTTAAGAATGGTGACCAAAAATGACTGTTTCTATAGTAGTAATGTGTGTAATATACCACGAAGAATTTAGCACACGGGCATGCCTACAAGGCACTGCTATGCTATATTGCATTTTGTAAAGATGCTGACCAGAGAGAGTCATTTTATTTCATAACTTAGGAATGACCTGTGAAGAACACCTGCTCTGAGTCCTGCACGAAGGCTGTGGTGAAGAAGGGTGATATAAAAAAATAAGGAGTAAGTCGTGATATTTGTCCTCACCCCACAGGAAGTTCATTATATTAGAGGTTAAACCAAAACCCATGCAAATATAAATAATGCAAGGGAGTGAATAGCAGTGGGGAAGGGAAGAAGTAGTACAGAATCACTCTAGCAACTTCCAAAACTTCCTTGTACTCATTTCCAATTGGAGCTATTGTGGGGAGTGAGGGGGGTGGGTAGCAAATGTGACTCTACAACTAAAAGCCATTCCCAGCTTTGTGGAATAAAGCCTTCCCAATGCTGAGGTCTGAAGGGTGGAGAGATAAATGTGCTGAAGAACGGACCAGATTAGAGTACTGGAGCTGGTCTTCAATCACCTCCTTTACTTGTTGGTAAAGGGCCCTTTGAGGTCTCGGAACAGAAGGGCCAGGGGGAGAGACTGTTTTGAAACCACAGTAAGTAGTTCACACTTTCAAGTTGTGGATATTTTCAGTGGTCATCATTTATTGATATATTTAGTCATTCAACTAGCTTTTATTTCGGAACTAATACACATCAGAGTTTATAAAAATAAATCATATAGAATCCATGCTCTATAAGACATATGAAGAGAGAATTGTAGTGTATTTTATGTTTTTACATATAATCTTATAATGAATTTTTTTTATTCAAAATGTTCCAGATGCTCAGAGGAGGAAATGGCATAAAACTGGGTAAGAAAGTCAGGATAAGAGGAAAGTTGGACCCTCAAAGATAAGTAAAAATTCTACAGATGAGAGGCAGTGAATCGATTATTATAAAAAGAGGTAACAGACTTCAAAAATGCACACTATGAAAGAAATGATTATTTCTGGATTACTGAGCTTTCCTATGGGATCAGAGGGTCAGGTTTATAAGCTACATGGCAAAAGACATGGGCAGATAAATGATGTGACTCAATCATCACCACATACACTTTAAGTAAAGCTCCTCTAGGAAAATTAACTGGGATTGTATTTATCCCAAATTGTATCCTCATTATTACATTTTTTTTAAGATTTTTATTTATTTATTTATTTAATAGATAGAGAGATCAAAAGTAGGCAGAGAGGCAGGCAGAGAGAGTGGGGGAGAAGCAGGCTCCCTGCTGAGCAGAGAGCCCGATGCGGGACTCGATCCCAGGACCCTGAGATCATGACCTGAGCCGAAGGCAGCGGCTTAACCCACTGAGCCACCCAGGTGCCCCTCATTATTACATTTTTAATATGAATTTTATTTTTTCCAAAAACAGAAATTTGGTTTGGATTTTTTGATATTGCAATCAAGCTAACACAGTGTTTAGAATTACTGGATAGTCATACTTTTGAAGGAAGTTAGATCTTGCTGAAACTTCAGCCTGGCCATTCGCTAGCTAGGTGATATTAAAAAGTTACTTAACCTTTCTATTTCACATATAAAGGATAATAAGACTCCCGCAGGTTTTTGTGAAGATTAAATTGGTAATACCTGAGACTCCCTGTTACATGGTGAATACTCAATGAGTATAGCTATGATGTACTTTTTAAGGTACTTGTTTTCACATATATTTTAGCCATGAGAGTTTCTTCAAATGTTAGAAATCCCTTATGTAAAATGGAGTAACTCTGAGCTGCTCTGTTTGAAGCAGGAGTGGGCATCTGAAGCCTGACTGGTTTTATTTTCTCCCAACCTCACTTTCACCCACATAACCCCTAAAGAGCTCAGCAGATCACAACTTGAAAAGCACTGTACTACCACATAGCTGCCTTTCTTCAAAATGAATTATTAAATAAACAGATTAATTGATCTTTATCCAGAGTTCTCTTCTCTGGAATTTATTTCACATTTTAGCAGTGCTTTGGGCATCAGCATTCCAAACAGTCTTCTCTCTTTAATACATGCACAGAGCGTCCCTTAAATCCTATAGTGAGTAGTTTCAGCCCCTCCTACTATGTTTCTTAAGTCAGTAATTGCAATAAAGTGTCACTCCAAAATTTTTTTCTACATATCTACCCATCATATTTTCAAGCAAATCAGAAAAATTTCCCCCTCTGTGTGGCCTTCCTTTAAAGGGAAAAGCTCCCATGACAATATAGTTTGACAACCCAATAGCATCTTTATGGAGATTAGGAAAAGCCTGTCCTTACTTTGAGTAACCCAGACCTGAGTTCTGCATGGCTTAGTGGGCTGAGCAATGGTTAGGTTTCAGCCCTCCCCTAAACCTGGGGGTGGGAGGCCTTGGTTTAGCAAACTCAGCACATGAGGCCTGAAAGCCCTATTTATATATTACTTTTAGTCCCAACTCTAATTTATCAAGAGATATTTTGGAAGCAAAAATGAGTTCAAATGTATTTTAGGTCCTGTTTAAAATCTCACCTTTTAGAGAATTCCAAGCATAGGCAATATTTTAAAAGCATTCTCATGCCATGTGATGATTATAATGACTTTCTTGTATATCAATTTTCCCCCGAAATATCCTCAGTAGTAGCATTTCAAATAATTCTAAACAATGGCTTGGTCCTGATGCTGAAGGAATGAGGCACCACAGGCAGACAGAACAAAGAGAAATGCATTTCATGGTGCTAACTATGCTTTATAGGAATAAGCTTTACAGTTGTCAAGCATTGGCTATCTTCAGGCAAGCCTTTAGGCAAGATGTCCCATTATTGCAGGTAAAACATATGAGAAAATAGTTGGACAACAGTTACTCTATACATAACAATGAATAAGAAACGTCTGATAGTGCTGAGCCTTAATATTACATTTTCAAGGGGAGTGAGAACCTGAAGCATTAGAATGGGAAAAGCAGCTTAGAATCCTTAAGAGCACTCACTAGGTAGGTGTGGTCAAGATCTGGGTTTGAAAGCACAAGTTATACTAAGGTTTCTCATCTGAATGCTGCAAAATGAAGATAATATGTCCCTCACACAACTGTTAGAACGAATAAATAAGATAACCTCTATGGCAGTGCCTACAGGTGAAGAAATACTACTTTGTTCTAAATAACTTATTATTTAGAATCATTTCATCTAAATTTTATCTTTATTCACTTTGAAGCCTGGAGTACCTGCTCGGGAGCTGTAGTGCCCAATGGAACTTTCTGCAGTGATGGAAATATCCTGTGTTTGCACTTTCCAGTATGGCAGGCACTAGCTTCATGTGGCCATCGAGTATGTGAAACGTGGTCAGGGTGACTTATGCACTGAATTTCTAGTTGCTTAGTTTTAATTAATTCAGATTCAAATTCAAATGGACACATGTCCTGAATAGCTACTGTATGGTATAGCACGGCTCCAGAGTAGAATTCGACACATATGGCAGTCTCATTATACATAAATATTTTTTCAGCAATAAGTTTCTTTTTTTTTTTTTTTTAGTATTTTATTTATTTATTTGTCAGAGAGAGCAGGAGCAAGCACAGGCAGACAGAGTGGCAAGCAGAGGGAGAAGCAGGCTCCCCGCTGAGCAAGGAGCCCGATATGGGACTTGATCCCAGGACACTGGGATCACGACCTGAGCCGAAGGCAGCCGCCTAACCAACTGAGCCACCCAGGCGTCCCCAGCAATAAGTTTCTAAGAAAGACAATATATTTTTTCTGAAAACATTTTTAGAGCAGGAGATTCTTTTTCTTTTCTTTTTTTTAAAAAAGATTTTATTTATTTATTTGACAGAGAGAGATCACAAGTAGGCTGAGAGGCAGGCAGAGAGAGAGGGGGAAGCAGGCTCCCTGCTAAGCAGAGAGCCCGATGCAGGGCTCGATTCTAGGAACCTGAGATCATGACCTGAGCCGAAGGCAGAGGCTTTAACCTACTGAGTCATCCGGGCGCCCCAAGATTCTTTTTCTTTTTAAAGATTTTATTTATTTATTTATTTTTATTTGTCAGAGAGAGAGAGCACAGAAGCAGGCAAAGGCAGAGAGAGAAGCAGGCTCCCTGCCGAGCAAGGAGCCTGCTTCAGGACTTGATCCCAGGATGCTGGGATCATGACCCGAGCCAAAGGCAGTGGCTTAACTGACTAAGCCGCCCAGGCATCCCTAGAGCAAGAGATTCTTAAACTGGAATCAATGGGCTCCCTAAACCCCTAAAATTACATAATCACGTTAGGTTTGAAGTGTATATTTTTCTGAGGAGAGGATTCACACGTAACATTGGATTTAAAAACAAGACTATGTCTCACAAAATAACAAATAATAAACAAACAAACAAACTATATCTTTAAGTTTCTTAAAATCTTCTCTGTGTTTAAAATGCCCAAAGTTTGCTCAGTAGACAGAGGTACAGCATGAGCTCATATAACTATAATCAATTATTTCTAACGCTAAAATATAAGCAGGGTTTTCTGTAAAAATATGTAAAATATGGAATTCATAGTAGTGTTCAATTGCTCTATTGAGATCAAAACTGTAAATATGTTCTTGACATATCCAATTATATGTTAACTATGTTTAATTTCATTAATTTCCTCTAAGACATTTAATAGTGCAAAACAATGCAGAAATGTATAAACTAAAAAGTACAATTCATTCCCACCTCCTTCCCTGTCTTCTACTCCCATTCCCTAGGGATAATTACATCAATAATTTATTACATCCTCCTCCAGACCTTTTCTCAGGCACCCATATCTATGTTGTATTTACACACGTGCATGTATGTGTGTGTATATATACCATTATACTACTCAAGGTAGGCTGAATAATGATCCAAAGATAACCACATCTGATTCACCGGAACCTGTGAACATATTACCTTAAATGGTAAAAAGATCTTTACAGGTGTGATTAAGTTAAAGATTTGGAGATGAGGAGATTATCCCGGAATATCAGGGTGAGCCTAATGTAATCAGAAGAATCCACAGAAGAGGGAGCCAAGAGGGTCTGTCAGTACTAGGAAGTGCCATGATGGAGTGATTCAATGAAGGGCTTCAAACCAAGGAATGCAGGCAGCACCCCAGAAATACAAGAAAACAAGGGAGCTGATTCTTCCCTGGTACCTCCAGAAGAAACACCGCTCTGCTAACACCTGAATTTTAGACTTCTAACCTCCAGAAATTTAAGAGAATAAACATGTTATTAAGTCACCAAGTTATGGTAATTTGTTACAGCAGCCATCAGAAACTAGTACACTATTTTATAATGTATTTTTTTACTCAATGTAACCCACCCATCCCTTCACATGAGTACATTAATACATGCAGCGCTACTCCCTTCTTTACAGTGGTTGCTTGTCTCCTTTTTATACTATCACATGAGTTTTAATGCACATCCTTGGACTCACACCTTTTGTTTAGATGGTTTTGCGAGTAGATGACTTAAGAGTTATTTGGTGAAGCAAAAGTGTACATGATAACTATATTATTATTCAGAACATCTGTCTTCCTCTCTGCAGGGTCTGGTTTAGGGGAGATTGTGCTTCCTTGCTGCATAGACAACAGGCTTGGTCATACGACTTGCTCTGGCCAATCAAATGTCAACAGAAGAGATGACAGGCCCCTATAAGGGGACACTTTATTTCTTTATGTTAAAATTTTTATTTTTAAGCAATCTCTACACCTAACATGGGGCTCGAACTTATAACCCCGAGATCAAAAGTCACAGGCTCCACACTGACTGAGCCAACCAGGCACACCTGTAAGTGGACACTTTAGAAGCTAGGATGTGTATGCTGTCTTTCATCTTTCCATAAGATGCCCCATCCAGAGGATGCTTCATCAAACTGGATGGCAGAGACTCACAATGGACATATGGAGAAACAGAAACCATAAGTTTTTTTGGTTATAAATGACTGCTCTTCGGGGGTTCTTGGACACGAGAGTATAACCTAGATTAAACAGCTTGACGTAGTATGTGCACTAAAATTTTCATACTTACTGCCAGATAGCCTTTTAAAGAACTACACATGTACACAAACACTGTCTAAAGTACCTTTTTTCCCACACTATTGCTCACAATACCTGTAGCAATCACTGCCAACTTTTTTCTTTCTCACAGGAACAAAATGGTATCTATTTTCACCTGTATTTTTTGGATTTCATACAAGGGTCTTTCATATGCTCATTATTTCATTGCATTTCTTCTACAAAAACTACATGGCCATTGTCTATTTTCATCTAGAATTATTCATCATTTTTATACAAATTTTCTAGAGTAGTTACATATTGTGGATATTATCGTTTGCTTTGTCAGTGTACACATATTTCGGAAGATCTTATTTATTTGAAATAGAGAGCTAGAGTGAGAGAGAGACCATGAGTTGGGGGGAGTGGGTCAAAGGGAGAGGGAGAAACAGATTTCTGGCTGAGCAGGGAGCCTGAGGCAGAGCTTGATCCCAGGACCCCAGGATCATGACCTGAGCCGAAGGCAGATGCTTAACTGACTGAACCACCCAGATGCCCCTGCCTGTCTACATTTTTGATGATGCATTTGATTCTTTATGATAGCTCTCACCCCACAGAAGGAGTGAACTATATAAACTAGTTTCCTTTGAATCAAAATATTATTCACATTTAGTCACTATAGGGATCCTGGACTATCCAGAACGGCTCACACAGAAGTCCAGGTGAGAAGAGCCAATTCAAAAATTTTTTTTCTGCATGTATAGACAGCTTTAATCTTCAGTGAGACTGTCCCGGCCTGCTGAAGGCAGCTTCCAGGCCACCACTGCTCTGCCTTAAGAGTCTTCCTCAAGGGGAAAGAAACAGGGTCACTGTGTATGTCGACGCCTGGGTGTCTGTGTGAAGCCTCTCCCAGCAGTCCTATTTACAGTTACGGGACCGCTGAGTGATGGACAGAGACAGATTCCCTCTGTGTCACCGGGGCAGAGCTGGGCATGGAAAGCAGAGGTCCAGTATTTATTATCATACATATATATATATTTTATGTGTATACACAGATAGTTTTCTCTCTTGGAAGTATTAAAAAATTGATCAACCTTCAATCTATAAAAAATACCTACTCTACATGATAGAAAAATCTCTCCTCCAAGTTTACACTGATTTACACCCAAGGCTTTCCCCAAAATGTACAATACGAGGCAACGTCTTAAATCTTAGTGTAGAAGGTGGGCCACATGGATGGAGGGACACAGGGCAACACACACACACATGTGCGCACAGACACACACACACACACACACACACACACACACACACACACACGTGCCCTCTCACGCACACTTGCAGATTCTGAGGCATGGTGCCCACCAGGAAGGTTCAGGACAGAGAAAAATGGGAAAGACGACAAGACCAATTACCAAAAATGTTAAAAGACAAAGCAAAGATCAAAGTGAAAGCAGAAATCACAAATTATATAATCACAATAATGGTAATAATAACAATAATAATTGGGTAACATATACCAACAGTCATAACAATGTTTGCAGCCAGTGTACATATTGCAGGTTTTTTCTTCATTTTAAACAATTTCTTTTAGCTAAATTCCTAGGGGTAGGATTTTTTAATTAAAGCTGATCATAAAAAAAAAAAGCTGATCATAATAGGGCTTCTGAAGGAAGTGAAAGCTTGCAAGTAACTAAGACAAAGAACTTACTATAATTAGACAATTAGGTTAAGTAAAATCTGACGTATCAATCAATTGGAATATAATGAAGCTTTTAAAAATTAATCAGTGTAATGATATAGAATCCTGAGCCAATCTAAATGTCTTTTTTTTGGTAAAGCCTTTTCTATTTTATCCAGTTTTGTCCTACTTTCTGTTTTTATAGAACTTTGTCCCTCTATTCTAACATTTATCAAGATACAGCCTGTTTATTCTTTCCTTCTCTAGACTTCAAGGTCTTCAGAGCTAGATTTATGTCTTTCCCTTTTGACATACAATTCATGTTTCTCTTATCTAAAATGTTTTTATCCATTTCTTCAAGAAAAATAGAACCCAAAATTGCATGCAGATATAATTATACACAAATATAATTATGTAAAATTATATATGTTGATATGGGTCAGAAGTAAACAAAGAAATGAAAATAATTCTTATAGATGCTGTTTCAAAAGATTTTTTATAAGTGTTTTTTTAATAAAAAATGGCATAAAAAAGAAAACTTACATAATCCATATTTTCTCCACCCAGAGATAACTGTGGTTAATTATCATAGCCTATTCTTTTTAAACTTTTCTATGCTCTTTTTTTTTTTTTTTTAAGATTTTATTTATTTATTTGATAGACAGAGGTCACAAGTAGGCAGAGAGGCAGAGAGAGAGAGAGGAGGAAGCAGGCTGTCCACAGAGCAGAGAGCCCGATTGGGGGCTTGATCCCACGACTCTGGGATCATGACCCGAGCCAAAGGCAGCGGCTTCAACCCGCTGAGCCACCCAGGCGCCCCTATGCTCTTTTTTTAACATGATTGAGATCATCACACATATACTATTTTTTTACCTTACTTTCCTGACATTTTCACTTTATTTTTTTTTACAGTTTATGACCAATGCATACAAATAGTCTAACCTCAGTGATCTCTAGCACCCCAAGGAAGAAAGCAAGACAAATCAAAGCTCTCAGAGGAGACGAGGGACCCCGAACAAAGGACTCATTCATGGGAATGGTGATAACCTCTTTCAAGAAGCTGAATTTGTTCTGTGTTTTGTTTTGTTTTCTGCCAGGATGGACAATTTCTAGGCCTGACACATGTGTAGGTAACACGACTGAGAACAAACAGCCAGTGGAGAAAATGAGTAATTTTAGAAAATGTTCCTGAAACCAACTCTCGGAAAAAGAGACAGTAGAATAAACTGTGGTGTTTATAGTGCTGTCTTGGCTAATCTGGCCTTATTAAAAAATAAGGTGAAGATAAGGAACATGATCTTATTTCTGTCCATAAATCCAAGTGCAGAGTACAGCATGGCAGGGGTGGGGTGTCTCACTAAACTATAGAGTAAGACCATCTCTTATAAACAGATAATAGGCCATCAGTATGCACTGGTTTTAGCTTTCCCATGATAAAAAATTAAGCCTCTGACAACAAGATCTATTCTGATGTTAGAAAATTCCTCTGTGACCTCATCCTTCCATATTTGGGAATAAAGCTATATCACCCCATTCCCACCCACAAAAAAACCTCAACTCACTATAAAGATGAGTTGCATTGGGAGCCTGGGTAGCTCAGTGGGTTAAGCCTGCTTCTTCCCCGACTCTCTCTGCCTGCCTCTCTGCCTACTTGTGATCTCTGTCAAATAAATAAATAAAACCTTAAAAAAAAAAAAAAAGATGAGTTGCATTTTCAGATGGTGAAAGGAAAGTTCCCATCTAGATGAAGTCAGTGATTTCTTTTAATATGGCTGCTTCAAGGGCAGAAAGACTAGAATATTCTATCTGGGAACAGAGCTACCTGGAGTGCTCTGAATGTCCATAAAACAGTAACACTCCATCAGTGCTGTTTAATAGAATTTCTGCAAGGAAGGGATTAGTTTATACCTATTCTGCCCAATGCAGTAACCACTAGCCACTTAGAGCTACCGAATGCTTTAAATGAGGCTATTGTGATTCAGGAACTAAATTTTTTATTTTACCTAAATTTAATCAGTTGAAAATTAAATTTAAATGGCCACAGGTTTGGACAACACAACTATAAGCAGGACCTTTATGTTTACCACTTAAGCTGTGGCTTTCCCTGGTCTAAATAAAAGTCATTCCAGATATACCATTCCAATCAAATCATATTCCATCATAATGGCCTTGATCTTGAGGCCTGCATGTGCAAAGAGCATAATGACTGTGCTGGACATAAACAGTTATCACGATGCCAAAATCCAGGTGTGGGTCAACTCTCTACACAGAGCTTTTACGTTTGAAAATAAAAATTCTTAGGACTATATTGCCTTTCCTAGGTTGGGCATATGTCCCCTAGTACTGCAGATATTGACAAACTATTCAGGCTCTAACCTTGATTGTTCAATTAGCTAACGAGAAATATTTATTTATTTAGCATCTGAAAAGGGAAACTGAAGCCTTAAATCAGGTCCGAGTTATTCAGTGCAAACAAATGGTATAAGTGGCCAGGGAACAAATATTTTAAGTACACCCAGACTCCAAAGACCATATTTTTCCTCATCTCTCTCATCTAGCTGTTGAGACCTTTTAAGCCATTTCTCAGGACAAGCCACAGTATCTGCTTTCCACCTGTCTTTCTTCTTTTGCTTAACCATCAGCACAAATGGAATAAAAGATCCGGGGCGATGAAATCGGTGAGATGAAACTAAAATGTACTACTGAGTAGCTAAGTAGAAGGGATGAACTTCAGGAAAACCCTTGAATGGATAAGAAATTAAGAAAGTCAAATTAAGCTTATTGATAGATGTATCTGCAGAGACAATGCTTCCTTGTTTCTTAATGACCTGCTCTAAAAGAAATTCAGCTCAGGGATTTTTTTCATCCTTTGGCTTCTTGCTGTCTGCCTTCCAGCAGGACCAGCTCCGTTCTGAGTGCAGCAAGGCCTTCTGTGGATGAAGGTGAGGTTTTGGAAGGCTGGATTTTTTTTTTTTAAATGTGGTTTTCTTAAAACCTGAACTGATTAGGGGAGTAAATGAGAGACAAACTGCTGCAGGGCTCTGAATAGGAAATGATCTGTGAGTAAATTGAACAGTTAGGGAGACAGTAAATAGGCAATTAACATTCGTTTTGGCAAATCTGCATCTGTTGGAGCCGAAAAATACAAAGGGAAATATGAAGAATGACAGAAACATCATAGTATGGAAAGATGATAAATCCTGAGCTTCATGAAATCATGTGTGTCAATTACGTGAAGCTCCAAAACTGGCTAGAGATCAAGAGAACAATCCACAGAGAAATCTTTTCGTTCGACCACCTTTTCTCCACCAAAGTGTGGCTGGTGAGTTATAATGGATTCAGTGCAGCAATGGTGCTATTCTAGAGGACTGTAATCCTCAGGGATTCAAAAAGTCTTGATAGATTTTTTTTAAGATTTTATTTATTTATTTGATAGAGATCACACAAGTAGGCAGAGAGGCAGGCAGAGAGGGGAGGGGAGAAGCAGGCTCCCTGCCGAGCAGAGAGCCCGATGCGGGACTCCATCCCAGGACGCTGGGATCATGACCTGAGCCGAAGGCATTGGCTTAACCCACTGAGCCACCGAGGCATCCCATCTTGATAGATTTTAAGGGAAGGACTTTTCACAGAGAAAATTATTGAGGGGCTCACTTCACTCTCTTCTCCGTGCTGTCATTTTTCCATTCTGGAGGACCACCGCCTCACCATCCCACAAAGACCCACTGCCTGAAAGAAGCCTTCTGGAAATGCAAGAAACACACTTTGGAACTTCCGTAACTCTGCTCTCCTGGGAAGAGTGCCATGTTCCATATCTTTAGGTCATTTTTCTTAGGATTCCTTCTCAACCACTGAAGTTCTCAGTGTCTCTGATAGATCCAGTCCCTGGGATTTATGACTGTTCTTTGCAACTTCTTGGCTCCATTTAACTGAGCCTTCTAGAAGTGATGCCCTAAAACAAACAAAAAACAAATATTTGGAAGTCCAGGCCCCATAGCCGACCTGTGAAAAAGATATTCTAATGTAGGTGGGCATTTGGCTTTTGTTTAACTACACGGATTAAGGAAGCAACTGGTTTTACATGAGGGAGTCCACGGGATATGGGTCATTCCAACTGTAAAGGACCCAAGGTAATAAGGATGATAAGGAACTGCCTTCTCTAAAGATAATTTAGATAACTGAACACCTCCATAATTCTGAAATTGTATACATGTACTTATTTAAGAGGTAAAGGAATGAGCTGGCATTACTTTCTAAGACTATGCTTTAATACCATATATCCCAAGCTATACTCAATAGAATATTGGTATCCTAGGACATACTGACAGATATTCTCCATAATCAATTAGCTTTTAGAAATTGTATCTATTTCCTTGAGAATGCTATCCTTGAGAATACACTGTATAACCCAATGAAATTGACAGGAAAACCACACCCCATCCCAACACCATTAACTTCATTGTTCCACAAAGCATTTTAGATAGTTCTAATTTAAGCTGGGGGGGTGGGAGGGATAGGGTGACTGGGTGATGGACATTGGGGAGGGTACGTGCTATGCTGAGTGCTGTGAACTGTGTAAGACTGATGAATCACAGACCTGTACCCCTGTACCCCTGAAACAAATAATATATGTTAATAAAAAATAAAAAATTTTTTAAAAAGTTGTAGTTTGGGGCACAATTTTATCCACTTTCTTGCTGGGGAATCATGCGGATTATCTATTAAAAAAAGGCAACCACCGGACACCTGGGTGGCTCAATCGGTTAAGCATCTGCCTTTGGCTCAGGTCATGATCTCAGGCTGCTGGGATAGAATCCCGCAACAGGGGACGCCTAGGTGGCTCAGTTGGTTAAGCAGCTGCCTTCGGCTCAGGTCATGATCCCAGCGTCCGGGGATCGAGTCCCACATCAGGCTCCTTGCTCGGCAGGGAGCCTGCTTCTCCCTCTGTCTCTGCCTGCCACTCTGTCTGCCTGTGCTCGCGCTCTCTCTCTCTAAAAAAAAAAAAAAAGATTTAAAAAAAAAAAGAATCCCGCAACAGGCTCCTTGCTCAGTGGGGAGCCTGCTTCTCCCTCTGCCAGTTGCTCCCCCTGTTTGTGTGTTCATTCTCTCTCTCTCTCTCTCTCTGACAATAGGTAAATAAAATCTTTTTTAAAAAGGTGGTGGGGGAGGTGCAACCAAACAACCTTTAGTCTAAATACCAGCTCCCTGCTTCTTTTAACCAAATATGCAACTCCATCCTTAGCCTGAGGCTAGTGACTGCAGGCCCCAGCAGCCTGGATCGCTGGCAGAATAAACCTCCTTCAGCATCTTTTCTTGTCCAGTGATCCCACCTCCATTGGAAGTAAAGCATAAGTCAGTTCTTATACATATTTGCCTAGTGATTTTTCACCTAATCACACGGGTGAACACTATAGGTATACAGCACTAAGAAAAACCTTAGGTAAAACAAGGCCAGACTATTATCAGCACTTCTGTGCAGATCCTGGAAAATAGTCTTGCAGAGAAGCAATTCTTTCTTCTATCTTAATTTTTAAAATTCACTCCAATTATTTACAAAGACCAGCTGAACTATTTGCTTCTTTAAGTCTAATAGATCCTAAAGCAACAGAGTTCTTTTTTTTTTTTAATATGGTTCCTAGTCATGAGATTCAAGTTTGTTATAATTTTCCTATACTGAGAAAGTACTAGCTTCCAGTTAAATCCAGCAGCATTTTGTGGCAAAACATGGCAGCAGACTTCTGGGGACCAGGAAAGGCAGTGGAGAAGCTGCCCAAGGAGAGCCATACTGGACACTCTGATGAATCTCCTGAGAAACAGGAAGTTAGAGCTGAGGTCCCTGGTGAGAAACCCCTAGAAGCAAAGGTAGGAACAGGACAATAATAAATGAGGCTCTAATTTGCTAGCCAGTCTCCCTAATTTCAATCTTGTTTCTCTCAACTCCATTTCCCACATGGAAACCAGCGCTTGATTGTTTGCTTTTTTGTACTATAATTTCTCTTCATTTATAAATTTAAAATTCTTTCTCTGGAAAATTTCCAGATATAAACAGATTACTCCCTAATTACCTCATTTGGTAGTTTTCTTTTTCTTTTTTTCTGAAGCTAAAGCAGGACTCCCCTTACACCCACATTAGTCTCCTAAGGGCTGCCATAATAAAGTACCACAAATGACTTAATACAATAGAAATGTTTGTGTTAAGAAATGGTTGCAGGGCAAATACCCACCCCAAGTCTCTCACCGTTCTGGGGACTGGAAGTCTGAAATCAAGACGTCAGCAGCGTTGGTTCCTTCCAAGGTCTGAGGGGAGGATCTGTTCCATACTTCTCTCCCAACTTCCGGTGACGGCCGCAATCCTTGGTCCGTGGTGGCTTGTAGATATTCTACCCTAGTCTCTGCCTCTGCATTCACCTGGAGTTCTCTCTGTGTTTCTATGTGGCTGTCTTCTGGTAAAGACCCTTCATCATACTGGAGTAGAGACCAACCCTCCAGTAGGACCTCCTCATAAAGAATTAGATCTGTGGGACGCCTGGGTGGCTCAGTTGGTTAAGCAGCTGCCTTCCACGCAGGTCATGATCCCAGCGTCCTGGGATCGAGTCCCACATCGGGCTCCTTGCTTGGCAGTGAGCCTGCTTCTCCCTCTGCCTCTGCCTGCCACTCTGTCTGCCTGTGTTCGCTCCTATGCTCTCTCTCTATCTGACAAATAAATAAATAAAATCTTTAAAAAAAAAAAAAAGGATTAGATCTGTGATGGCCATATTTCTAAATAAGGTCATATTCTGAGTTACTGGGGGTTAGATCTTCAACGTGTCTGTTTTTGCCAGATGCAATTCAATACATCTCCCCTCCTCCATTCTAGTCAAAGCCCCTCAATGGTTCCCTTTGCTTTTAGGATAAAATCCAATGTCTTGAGCTTGAATACCAGACATTCCATGGTAAGTCCTTCTCTGCCATCTCCCACCCACACTCCAAATCCCAGCGACACAAAACTTGCGACCATTTCCTTGCATACGTTATGTTCTCTGGTTTTGCCATATGTTGTAATAATGATAACTGACATTTATATTACACTGCATGCAGGCACCTGTGAATACATTCAGTTTTATCTGACACAACACGGTAACACAGGTAATTCCATTTACTCCTATTTTGCAGAGGAGGAAATTAAACCCAGAGCAATTAAACAAATTAGCAAAGGCCACATGACTAGCAGGTAGGAGAGACAGGACGAGAACCAAGGCATCCAGGGCCTGAGGCCTTACTCCTAAATCTGTGTGACATGGTTTTCCAGGTACAAGGATGCCAGAGAGACCGTGGAAGAAACATCCCACTCATTCTTTAGGATTCAGTTCAGTAGTTCCTTCTTTTAAATGTTTCCTCTCACTCCAGAATCTCTGTCCCTCACCGCCCAACTCCCCAACCCCCACCCTGCTTCCAGTATAATCTTTGTGCCCTAATAAATATCCCTCTACTACTCTCTGTATCTGTGTAACCTAAACACTTCCCAGGACTGCACATTATTCAGTCTCTCTGTGGAGTATATTTAAAAATAAATAAAGACAGAGCAGGCACCAAAAGTAATTAAAAACAAACTCCATTTCTTTCTTTCTCTCGTTTATTCGTTCTTTCTTTCTTTTTCTTTCTTAATTTGTGACTTGTGAAGAACAGAATTGTGAAGATCCAATTAACAATCCACAATTCTCCAAAGTCTCCATCCTGAACAACCTTAGTCTCCCATTCCCCAGAGCTGGGGCAGGCCACCCATTCAGTTCTCCAATCAAAACAAAACAAGACTCCTTGGCTCTTTGTCTGCCACATTCTATCTTTCCGCATACTTTATTTATCTGGCAGATTTTCTGGTGTTTGTTTCCGTTTCCATGGCAGACAGGAATTCTTTAAGGGATCCCTGACCTGCCGATCCGTCATGTCCCCACCACTTGTCCTCTCCTAAAGCATTTATCATGTTATATATTATCACTGGCTACCCAGGCATACTTTATTACAATATTTTCCCTCATGTGGGAAAACTTAAATGACCATTAACTCTCTTCATAATTAATTTTTTAAAGCTGCAGTGTTTCAATCAATGCAAATCTAAGCCCAAGTATCAAGCTGGTAATATTGATAGTATGCATTTATAATTACACATTTCGGTTCACTATAAAATCTATTATTGCATTAATAAAGTGTGTAAAACTCCTTAACTATTCAGAAACTTGGAACAACTGCATCATTGGGTCTTGCCATACCACAATTGCATAAAGAATATAGAAATTAATGTGTAAAAGGAGTTACACAAAGTGCTGAGAAGCTATTTTTGCATAAAATCTCCATATATTGTTATATTAAACACTAAATTTCCATGCGAGATCTCGGTTTACAAAAACACAACAAATAGCGATCTGTACACCAAACAAATATTTAGAACAAAAGGAGAGCAGGAGAACAGAAGGCATTGTCTAATAGTAGTCTGCTCATAAGCTCTTAGTAGGTGCTACTTACCCCCAAAATATGTTCACATAGCAAAGCTAGGAATACATGTTCCATGCTCCATGAAAAAAGCAAAACTTATAGGGACATGGGACGCTTGGGTGGCTCAGTTAGTTAAGCATCTGCCTTTAGCTCAGGTCATGACCCTAGGGTCCAGGGATGGAGTCCCACATCAGACTCCTTGCTCTGCAGAGAATCTGCTTCTCCCTCTGCCTGCTCTGCCTGCCACTCCCCCACTTGTGCTCTCTCTCCCTATGACAAATAAATAAAATCTTTAAAAAAAACAAAACCCAACTTCTAAGGACAGTACTCCTTTCAGGGAGGAGGTAAGTTCTTTGTGTTGTTGAATACAATACCTGAGGCACAGACTGGTATAAAGTATTCACTAAGCAGTAGCTAGAGTCATTCTATTTGTAGAATGAATAAAGCAAGAGGAAATGAAAGAGATTCAGGAAACAACAAAGGAGACATAGAAGCCAAGACTAGAGCCAGGGAAGAGTCTGAGTTAAGACAGGAGGAAGACTCAAGTATGGACAGGACCCAGATGTATATCCTGGTCTGATAGGTGCTGAAGCTCATGGCAGAGTCTCTGTTCCTGCCCCTTCTGGTTTTTGGCAGTTCCCCTTGAGAGCCAAGTGAACCAAGTAGGAATGGTTTGAGAGCCAGTGTTGCTCTGAGTCTTTGATCCTCTTGGGTCCCCCTGAGCTTCCACCTTACCCCGTGCTTCCATGTCCCTCCCACTGCCCTCATCTGTGCTAAGCTGTCCATGATCTATCCCTTGCTCATTCTGTTCCAAATGCCTCATTCCCACTTCCCTCATTACTCCCACCACCATTTATTCCTGGAGTCTGACTTTTCTTCTACCCTTTCTCCTGATCCTTCCATATAAACTTCTTGCTTATTACAGATTACCAATTATGCAGAACCTCTTGTGTAGCAATTTTTCATCATTTGCATGCAAAATGGTTGCATTTTATTTGAGAGATGGAATCCTAAAGACCACACTCAGTTTGAAATATGCATTTGTAAAACTAATCCTGTCAAATGACGGCAGATATCTCTGTTTACCAGCTAAAGTGGCACTGCCATGTGGCAGTCACAATGTCAACACGGCTCACTCAGCCTGCCAACTCTGGAATTCTGTGATTCTTGAACAAAAAATTTCAATTCGGGGCATCTGCATAATTTCATATTATGTTCATGAAAGTCAGACTTCATTCATATTTTAATTCCACAACTTTGGATTTACATCTTTCACAATTATATCCAGATGACTATATATTACTTGGTTGTGGGGTTATTCATTTCAGAGGTAAATTCAAAGGGTTAAACAGAGCCTTGGAAGGACCTCAAGAAGACCTAAATAAGGCAAGAGCTACAGCGAACTTTCCAGTTATGAGCTATGCAAGCTACTGTTTTATGCAGATGACTGGTAAGGAGGCAAATTACTTGATTCTGGGAGTGACTCAGCAAATGAGTGAGGAAGTAGGACCTGCCATCCTGCAGGACCACATCCAGGGAGTAGCAGTCATATGATTCCTGAGAAAACCAGTCTCTATTTTTTACGTAAGTCAATAGAAATTCTCACCAATTCACAGGCACCTGGGTGGCTCAGTCAGTTAAGCATCAGACTTCAGCTCAGGTCATGATCTCAGGGTCCTCTCGCATTGGGCTTCATGCTCAGCAGGAAGTCTGCTTGTCCCTCCTCCTCTATCCCTCCCCCTGCTCATGCTCTCTCCTGTGCACTCTCTCTCTCTCAAATGAATAAATTCTTAAAAAAATAAAATAGGGGTGCCTGGGTGGCTCAGTGGGTTAAAGCCTCTGCCTTCAGCTAAGATCATGATCCCAGAGTCCTGGGATCGAGCCCTGCATTGGGCTCTCTGCTCAACAGGGAACCTGCTTCCACCTCTCTCTCTCTCTCTCTCTCTCTCTCTGCCTGCCTCCCTGCCTACTTGTGATCTCTGCCTGTCAAATAAATAAATAAATAATCTTTAAAAAAAAGAAAGAAAAGAAAAAAAGAAATTCTCTCCAATTCCAAAATTTCCAGGAGCTTAAATACATATATTTCTTTCCAAAACAAACAAGACTTAAGACTCAAGTTCTTAAAATAAGTAGACCACTCCTATCCTGGCTTGGGGGGAAAAAAGTCAAAGAGAGAAACAAAACAGTGGTTTGTAACCTTATCAGAATTATCATTCAGTTTTTCCATGAGGAACAAAGGACTGTTCCACTGCTTTTTAAATTCTTCCTCCAAAATAATCAACACTCATCACAATTAAACTTATGATATTTATAAGAACAAAGGAGCCTATTTTTCTTCTTTTTTGTTGCAGAAGGAAACATAGTCAAACAGTCATAATAGCCTTTTAGAACAATGAAAATGGGAGGCAAAGGGAGGGTATTGGGTCATTTCTGATGGAAGAAATTGAATTATCAAAGACATGGAAATTTCTAACACATGGGCAATTTAGGGGTTGAAAGAGCTAATTGTGAATCTGGAAAGACAGGTCATGACCAAGTATACATTTAACTCCATTTGATGATCAAAGGAGGGCTATTCTATCCACAAATAAATAAAACCAATCTTTGTTGGGTAACCTACTGTATTTCAGAAATTATTGTAGGTATTAGTGGCATGGAAAAAAAAGAAAAAGAAAAACTTAGCCCTTACCATCCCGATGTTAATAAAATAGTAGAGAGTATAAGTATTTATAATACATTGAGGAAATTCCTATAATGACCATAAACATAAGCTGCAGTAAGAGTTGAGGGAAATGATCTGCTAAACTATCTTGAAATTCTGGGGGGTTTTGAACAAGAGAATATTAACTTGGCCACCAATGCTTGGAAAAAAGCATGGAGCAAAGACTGGTGGCCTAGATACCAGTGTTTAATTGATCACATAGCCCGGCATAAGGAGTGCCTAGCAATGGTTATGACAGAAGTGGGAAATAAAAAGAGGAAAAAGAGCTGACAGTGTTATGGGGAAACTAAAGTATATGGAATCATCTGGGAGTGTGGAGACAGAGGGAAAAACTAGGTAGCTGGCATGGGGGAGCAGGGAGACAGAATCTCAGAACAAAGACAATATGGCAGGAGGAATGGACTTTGCTTCTGGATATCATTGAGCTTGAGGAAGGAATTTCTCACAGGGATTTCCATTGGACATTTGGAAATGATAATGTCAAGTTTAGGAGGGAAGTTAAAAGTGGAGATATCTATTTGAGTATCACAGTTAAAGCTATAAGAATAGAATGATATCATCAAGGAAGATCTTGCAGAGAATAATCTAAGGACAGAAACCAAAGAAAGTATATCAGGGATAGTATATCACTGAACCATGGAAGTTCAGTGTTGTCTAAGTGAAAGCAGGTGAGTTTCAAGCAAGGGATGACCAACTTTCTTAAATATTATAGAGAATCAGAAATATAAGACTTGAGTAAAAAAGTAACTCCACTTAGTGAATGCAGGACCATAAATGACCTACCTTCTGTAAGGCAGCTTCATCAGAACCATAGGAGCCAGATTACAGAACAGGAGTGCGTGAAAAACCCACTGCTCTTTAAGGAAATAAAGGCTAGCAGAAAAATAGCCCCAAACTCTGCATACTGGGTATGTCTCTCAAGATATGCAGGGGGAGGGGCACCTGGGTGGCTCAGTGGGTTAAAGCTGCTGCCTTCGGCTTGGGTCATGATCCCAGAGTCCTGGGATCGAGCCCCGCATCGGGCTCTCTGCTCTGCGGACGGCCTGCTTCCTCCTCTCTCTCTCTCTTCCTCTTTGCCTACTTGTGATCTCTGTCTATCAAATAAATAAATAAAATAAAAAATAAATAAATAAAATAAAAATAAAATAAAATAAATTTAAAAAAAAAGATATGCAGGAGGAAAAAATGAAAAACAAACAGAAAACAAAAAGCCAAGACTTGCTCTCATATCACTGGATATTAGTGGAGGAAAGATACCAAACTAGGAGGCCACCTGTCTATGACCAGGTCTTTATTCCATCCAAGCCCACTGACAAGGGTCTGAGCCTACAGGCAAATGGAAGCTAGAAATGGCAAGAGAAGTAGTGGGGAAATTTTGCCAGAGAACAGATACTTTATATTTTCATTTTCTTTTGAAATCTATTCTTCAATTTTTGTGCCCTCCCAATTTTAGATGCCTCGTAAATGACTCTGGTGGACTAACTCTAGATTTTTCTCTAGGTAGTTCAAATGGGCAGCAAATTAAATAATGTCTTGGTCCAGTGTTTGCTTTCTCTCATTTATTTTGTTGTTTGAGGAGGAATTGTTTCTTTGTTCCTTGAACACTAGGAAGATATTTGTTGGTGGTTAGGGAAGGTCTTTGAAGAATGGACTGTTCCATATCAAAGACTGATGCATGAAGGCCAGCAGGACAGCAAGCTGCAGGGAATGACATTAGATGCATGGGGGAAAGGTTCGTAGAACCTTTAAAGAGAGAAGACAAATGGGAGGAAAACAAGAAAGACTATGTGAAGATAATGAAAAATTTTGGCACAGAGAAAAGGGTTAAAAAATGCATACCAAGAATCCTTGATTCTTAGCCATGGAGGAGTCAAGAGGGACTACAAGGAGACCAAATAAAAATGAGGAGTCAGAGTTTGAGGTCCTCAGAAAAGATTTAAAACAGACATTGAAGTCAAAGTAGTACAGCACTGGGAACCCAAAGAGGGTTCCACCGAGACTGATTGTACCCTCTAAGTGAAGGAGAGAGATAGAGAATCCATATGCCATGTCCTAAAACCCAGGAGTCTCAATATTTGTTTATTTCGTTGGGTTTTTTCCTACCCCCCCCCACCCCCTCCCCCCCCGCCACTGAATCTTCAAGGCCCTATTCTTGCGAAGCCCATACCAGTCTTCTCTGACAAAGTAACCTAACAACACATTCGCGCATCTGTGTTGCAGATTTTTATTTCCTTACAAGGTTCAGTCAGAGAGGCAATGGTATTAGCTTTTTGTCCAAACTTCCTGGAGTTTCAATTGCTCTGTAACAAATTATTACAAACTTAATAGCTTAAAATAAGACATATTTCTTATTTCACAAGTTCTGTGGGTTAGGAATCCACAAACAGTTCCACTGGGCCATCTGCTATGAAGGAATCAGTCACAGCTAAGATTGCATCTGGGGTTCAGCTGGGGAAAGATCTTTTTCCTAGGTCACATGGGTTTTGGGAGGAATTTGCAGTTCCTTGCAGGTTATTGAGACTCAGTTCCTTGGTGGCTGTGAGCCAGAGGCTGCCCTCAAAACCTCCATATGGTAGCTTACTTCACCAGAGCCAGAAAGGAAAGGGTCAACAGAATCTGCTAACGAGATGGAAGTTATGATGTTATATAACATAACCACAGAAGTGACATCCCATTGCCTCTGCTGTATTCTATTAATAGAAGTAAGTCCTGAGATTTGCCCCCACACTAGGAGACTAGATTATACAAAGCATGGCTACCAAGAGGTGGGATTAATTAATGGCCATCTTCAAATATGTCCTCCATGTTAGCTTATCATCACAAAGAAGTAACATTCTCTAGATAGCAACAAAGTGACCTAAAGAACCATGAAGAAAGAGAAATTTGAATGGTATAAGCATTCCAATCATGAAATAACACACTTCACAGGCGGGGAAAATGAAATGAGGGAAAAGTACAGGTGAGGAAAGCATTTGATTTTACTTTAAACATCTGGATATTGCCAGATATCCAATCAATAAGGCTTACTCTGAAACTGGACATAGATTATAACCGATGTTTAAATTTAGGAAATTGTGGGTTTTACTATTAATACCTACCTATTCTTGATGAGGAATAGAGACCTGTCCTTAAGTAAAAGAAATGTGATGATGAGTAATGACACTAAGAACTAAACTTTAAAATGTAATACCTATTGGTTGTCTAACATAAAAGATATCCACTGGATTTAGTCAGAAACCTGATTTAGATGCTGGATGAAAATACAAACTGAAACATAGAAGTGAGTGGAGAACATGCCAGATGTCAGCCGTTTTGCATACATGCAATTCCACCCTTCAAATATAATGTTTCTCTAAGCTTACAAAATGCTACATATTTTTCTTTCTTTCTTTTTAAATATTTTATTTATTTATTTGACAGATAGAGATCACAAGTAGGCAGAGAGACAGAGGGGAGGCGGGGAGAAGCAGGCTTCTTGCTGAGCAAAGAGCCCAATGCGGGGCTCAATCCCAGGACCCTGAGATCATGACCTGAGCCGAGAAGACAGAGGCTCAACCCACTGAGCCACCCAGGCGCCCCTACCTATTTTTCTAAAGTATAAGGTGGATTATCTCTACAGACCAACATTGGTAATAAGAGAACAATATAAAGGGGCGCCTGGGTGGCTCAGTGGGTTAAAGCCTCTGCCTTTTGCTCAGGTCATGATCCCAGGGTCCTGGGATGGAGCCCCTCATCAGGCTATCTGCTCAGCAGGGAGCCTGCTTCCTCCTCTCTCTTTCTCTGCCTGCCTCTCTGCCTACTTGTGATCTCCATCTGCCAAATAAATAAATAAAAATCTTAAAAAAAAGAGAACAATATAAATTGTGTTTTTCTCCTCAACCTCCATACCTATCTCTTCACAGTCAACAACAATCTTAGATAAAAACTTATAGCCAAGGAGAAAGAAAACTTCACACACACACACACACACACACACATCAATAAAAAAGACAAACAACCAAGATCAAAACAAAACAAAACAAAAACAAAAACAGGAAGGATATGAACAGAAAATTCATGGTAAAAAAAATACAGTTTGGGCAAGAAGCACTCAAAAAGGTTATTCAATCTCTCTAGTAATTAGGGATATAACATAAATGATAATAGGCAACATTTTTCAGTGATAATTTAGCAAATATATTTATAATATCCAGTATTGGCAAGTATGTGGGGAAAATTGCATTCTTTTTTTTTTTAAGATTTTATTTATTTGACAGAGATCACAAGAAGGCAGAGAGGCAGGCAGAGAGAGAGGAGGAAGCAGGCTCCCCGCTGAGCAGAGAGCCCGATGCAGGGTTCCATCCCAGGACCCTGGGATCATGACCTTAGCGGAAGGCAGAGGCTTAACCCACTGAGCCACCCAGGTGCCCCAGAAAATGGCATTGTTTTACACTGTGAAAAACAGTTTGTCAAGGTTTATCAAAGCCTTAGATCTCTGTCATAACCAACACAGCTATTTTGCTTCTTGAAGTCTATCCTGATGCATTTACAAATACATACATACACACACTCAATTTCCTGCAGCATTGCATCTCAAAATTAAAATCTGGAAACCATTTGCATGTTCTTCAATAATAACAAAGTATGAAGTAAATTACTATTTTTATTCCATTGCTGCAAGTTGAATGCATTGAGATAGAATGATATAGCTGTATATATATATATATATATATATATATGTGTGTCCTATTATAGGTATGTCTATTATATATTAGACATATTATATATGTATATAATGACAGAGAAATATTCTAAAGCATATTAAAAGAAATTATAAAATACTGCATATAATATGTATATGCTACATTATTTATTTTAGAAAACCCTAAACTATAATGTATGTATTTGTACATAACATATGTACATGTAAATATAAAAAGAATGTAAGTGTATAGGAAAAGTTTGCAGAGAGAGACATTGGCTGCTTACATGGTTAATTATATTAATGAAGCTACTTCCGGGACAACCAGAGTGACTGGAGAGGGAGATAAGCTCCAACTGTAATTCATTATTACATATATATATCAGAGTGCTTGAATTTTTAACAGGCTTATGTATCACATGTAATATTGAAGAAAATTACATTTAAAAAACTAAGTTGGTAGTGATAGGTAGAGAGAATTAAAACCTGGGTATTTCTCAGACGAGAAGCCAATTCTATTCTCACTGGCTCGAGGAAGCAAATCTCTACCCTTACTGAGCTGCTTAATGAGGATGGGAGGTACCAGCAAGAAAGCAAGAGCTTTGCTCTCTACATGTACCACATAGTAGGAATTACTGTTTGTAGACACCAACAAAGACAGCACAGCTGAATCCTAAGAGGTCCATGATGCTGGATCTGTATGATTTATTATTCAGTTAAAATCTCTAAAGAGGGAAATAAGACCTCGTCGTCAACTCTGATTTATACTCTCTCATTTTGCAATTCAATGAGCAAGTCAGGTGGGTATTGCTGAAAACTGGTTATGGGTTTTACCCAAAGAAATATAATTGTATTTGTATTCAAAGTTTCAGTTTCATTCACCTCATATGATTTTATTTTTAGCTCTTTGCTTTCATTTAATTTTTATTTATGAATTTATTTCACCCACTCAGGCCAGAGTGACAGGTGGTAGCTGCTCAATATTTAAGCTATTTTTCATGCATCCCTTTGGTTCATTTCAGGGCTGCTTCTGCGCTTTTCTAGAAATAGGTGAACTGCTTGCAATTCCCACCCCTTTGCCAACGCCAAGTCCATGCTAAGCTACTCAGCCACTGTCAGTCTCATCCAGAAGGTAAATTTTTTGCTCTTTACATCTGGAAACAAGGGAAATTAAGTTCGGGACACATTTGGCTTTAGCTATAATTTAGGCTTTGCTTCTGTTCAAGAAGTGGAATGATTCAGACTTCTGTTGGAATTACGCTGGCTATAGGGATTACAGCAATTATGCTGACTACGGGATCCGCCAACCTCTACATCAGCAGGAATGTTCTGTATCTTTTGGAAGGATGGCTGGTGATAGGATCTGGGGACTGGCAAGTGGGAAATTAGAAGGATGTATTAGTAAAACCTAAATAGCTAAATCTTCTCAAGAAATAGGCCCGCACAAAATGTATTTAACCATGGAATTATTCAAATCCTTTAACCAGTAATTCTATTCTATTAATTCCCTTGAAGGAGGAGAAAACAAAATGCAGAAAAGGCATTACATGCTAAGATGACCATCAAGGTTGTAACAACAAAAAAATCCCAGAAACCATGAGACTCTTCAAGAGCAAAATGATGATTTTGTAAAATATTTATATTTGGTCTTACAGTGATATATAGAGGTTAAAATGAGTGGTAATGAAAAATATTTAGCAACATGAAAAATATTTATGTCACTAGTGAAAAAGGAAGTGACAACTTAATATATACACGATGGTTAAAGCACTACAAAAAAAGAGAAAAAAAAAAAACCAACAACAATACATGGGAAATAGACCAAGAGGAAATGAAACAATATGCTAAGAGGGAAAGAAGACAGGAAACACCACAATTTTTCAAACTTTTATGGTGTGCCTGTACATTTTTATTAAAAGCATTTAAGAACTAATAAGGCATATTCTTTAACAGGCTTAGTTGCATTTAAGCCAACAGGATACTGGAATAAAGGTCAGAGATATTCATAACAAATCCACAAAATTCTCTGTCTCTATCTCCATATTCCCATTCTCCCATTCTTATCATCAACATGCACTCACACAAACACAATGCACACACATGTCCCATTCAAAGTTTTCTGAACAACTTGATGAACTAAATGATTAAGAGAGTCTGTATAGGCTGTCCCAAGCTTTTAATTACAACAACAAAAAGTAAAGCTAAAAACTAACCTCCACTACTATGATCATTAGTGTTTTATCCTTATCTTCAAATCTCATGTCAATTACATGAGTGATGAACTATTTTATAAATCTGATGAGAAACTGAGAGAGAAGATAGTTGAATTTCACTAAGGTCCCAGAGTTTTTAAGTGTGTACATACAGATGATTCATAGGAACCCATTCAGACTCTTTACCACTGTCCTAACGACCTCTCACTCCCATGGAGTTGTGCTCTTTTTCAGAGCCACAATGTACAGTTGGGCAGGTTCTACACTGCACAACTCTAGGGAGCACTATTTACTTTGCAGTCTATGTGAATGACACTCCTCAAAGTTGGGCACACACACCCTGCTCAGTCTTCTGTGGTAGCTACATGATTTCTCTGGGATGTTTCTCTCCATTATCTTTTACCCACTCAGTCTATCACTTTCATAGAGCTTTCTCTAACTACCTCTGTATTATTCTTTTCTTCGAAGAGACCAGTTGGTATACATGAAATAAGTTGATGTGTGGTAGAGATAGCAAAACTAGCCCACGTGAATTTTCAGCTCTTGGTCAGCAGAGATTCTTTCATGTTTCTTTAGTAGTATCTCAAGCACTAAACCCAGTACTGGGTACAGAACAGGAACTTAATAAATGCACATTAATTATATGATCTTCTAGGCAAATTACTGCAAATCATATAAAGGGATCTTTAGGAGAACATAAGGAAATAGTTTCTAGTAGATGTTAAAAATGCTTTAGACTATAAATTGGGATGCAGTGTAGTAAGTGACTTTTCTGTAAATGATCAAGGACAGCTACCTAGAATCTGTGCTGATGAAATTTTAAACTAAAGTTCATTTTCTCTAGGTCTATAACGATGCAGAAATGAAATGATCTGCACTTGTATGAATATTCAATTTTGCGATCTCCTGGCCCAACCACGATGCAAATTACTGAAAGTTTTAGAAATGGTTTAAGAGAATGATTATCAAAATCCTTAGAATAAATCAAATACAGTGATAAGAATAAAAATAAGATTGCAAATTCTGCTTGATGTTTTCATACAGTCGCTTTCAATTTGCGGACCTGTACCCAATCCTAGGCATCTGTAAATGTGATTCCTCACATACAAGGTGGCAAAACTAAGGCCCAGAGAGAGGTGATTTGTTCAAGATGAGTAAGGAAACAGGGGGAAGCACTGCCATTCAGTCTTTTGTGAATATGAGGTAGATTTTAAAAGAAATGACAGCTGCACATTTGGGTTCTGTGGTTTTTCTCTGAGCCCAGTAGCCTGTATGGAGCCAGTTTCAGAAGGAACAGAAAGTACTAAGTGAGTAATAACAACTTCAGAGAAATAAAAAGTATTTTCTTTGTTGCATTCTCACTACACATGCGCACACACACACTTACATACCCAAGTACACGCTCACACCCGAGCTCATTAAAACAAAAGCAAGGTCATCAAGATTTACCAGCCAATAAATCCTGACTTCATTTAAGAAAATTAATGGATGTAAAGCCATGCATTTATCTCTAGGACATGAACGCTACGTTCCAGACATATATGCCATGCTAGGCGCCAAGAAGAGGAGAGCAAAGACAGAAGGCCTGGCCCAGGCTCTGCAGAATTCATTTCCCGTGGCCAAGTAAAGCTTTTCAAGAGCCATGAAGGGGGTTTGCCTTCCTAAGAGTAAGAGATGAGCAAAGGCTGCTTCTTTAGCTCCCATAGCTTTCCTTCCATTCAGAGCAGTAAGGCTGTTAACGGAAGAAAGAAACAGTTCCTTGAATTAGCATGAATCATTTCATTGGAGATAGTGTAACGACCAGTAATTTTCAGATCAATTTCCATGATATCCCACTTATTTTATGCAGCCCCTCACTGCTTCTCCACTTGACTGCACTCCTATCAGGGGGCCTTACAATTAAACCTTTTCATCTCCTCAGAGCTCTTATTTCCAATGGCTATATATGAGACATCCTGGGGAGTTAAATACTTAATCATTCTCTTGCCACAGTTAAGTCTCTCACTGAGAGTCTTCATCCTAGAGTGGGCAGAAGACACGGGTAGGAACAGACCCAGACTTTTCTTGCCTCCTCGTTTTTACCTCTGGGTTCTCCATATTATCAAGATTTCTTCCCTAAACCTCTGCCCCAGCCCCGTGTAACAGACAAGAAATGTGATGACTACTACTGTTGAATTCTAAATAAGAAAGCCTTTCTCAGGCTTTTTATTTTGTTAAGATTTTATTTATTTGAGAGAGAGAGACTTGAGTGGGGAAGGGACAGAAGGAGAGGGAAAAAGAATCCCAAGCAGACTCTGCACTGAGCCTGAAGTCTGAGGCAGGGCTCAATCCCACAGCACTGAGATCATGACCTGAGCTGAAACCAAGAGTCAGATGCTCAACCGACTGAGACACCCAGGTGCCCCCAGGTTTTTCTTTTCAAAACAGTAATAGAAACACAGAAGCCAGCACATCAATGGCAAATACCTATTTTACTGCTTATAATTGAGATCTGTTACACTAATTCATTTAGTAGACATTATTTTACTGGGTTCTAGGCTAAATCCTAGGGATGGAGAGATAAAAGACACTGAGTTCTTCCTCACAAAGGCATCTTATGAGGAAGAAATGATCTATGATCGAGGTTAAGACAGGAATTATTCAAAAGTAGGCAATGCAGTGTGGCCACGGACCAAAGGCAGCCTTCATTTATGGAATTCTTACTATTCTGTTCCAATTGTCCTTCTTGTATTTTTTATTCTTCAAAAAATTACATTATATGTATGTGTGTGTGTGTAATGTACACACACACACACACACACACACACGAAATACATGAGAACAAAAGCAAATTCTTTTTTTACTTTTACTGCACATCTAATAATGCCAGAAATGGGATCTAAACATGAGAATACATTACTCTAACACCATTGCCATTTCCATGATTTTGTGCTGTTCCCCACTTTAAGTGGCAGATGATTACTTTTCTCCATTCTTTCTTCCCTGACACATCATCATATGCCTTCTGGTTATTTGCTGAAGCTTTTCTAGTTAAGTTGATTCTGATTAGGGCTAGGTGGCAGGACCATAGTGAGGAGAGGAGAATAAAGCTTGGGGAATGAGGTACAAACCTGAAACTAACCCTGAGGTTCCAGAGTTTATTTTTAATTACTTCAAGATCATTAATCTCCCAGTGAAAATCATACTTATCTTTACATTTTTTTCTTTAGCGCTATACTCATCCATCTCATACTTGAGTCCCTGTTGAAATGTATCAACTATCTATTGCACAAACCTCTCCAAATCCTAGAGGCTTAAAATTATAAGCAGCTACTTACATCGAACTTCTGTCCGTCAGATTTAGGCTGGGCTCCGCTGGGCTCCCCACATATTTGGAAGTTTGCTGGGGGTCAGTTAGCCAGGGATGGCCTTATTCGGGATGTCAGGGATGACTGGGCTCAGGTCCCTGTGACTCATCCTCAAACAAGCTGACCTGATATATTTTCTTAGCTAAGCCAGGGGAGTAAGAGCAGAAGTGAAATACACAAGCACTTGTTCAACCCGTACCATCCTATGGGTCAAAGCAAGTCCCATGACCAAACTCAGCCTCAAGTGGTAAGGAAAAGCTCTGCGTCTTGACAGAAGGAACTACAAAGTCACATAACAGAGGGCATGAATGAAGACTTGGAGACATTAGAACAACCCATCTAAAGTTGGAACTGCACACATGAACTTCTGATCAAGAGGACACACATTTCCTGGATTTCATGTCCTGGTTTAACTGAGCAAACGATCTTTTACTGTGCTCAGAAAGAGAAGATTCAAAAGAAACTTAGAGGGAATGCAATGTACTCTGTCCATCTACATATCAGCTTCTCCTTGAGATTCCCTACAAAGTTTTGCTTTATTAACCTGAAGCCCTCATTCTCTCTCTCTCACCCAAGAGGCTAAAGCAAAAGTTCAGTAATCAAATTTTGAGATTCTTTAAATACAATGTCTCTCACAGAATAATTTATTTACAAAATATATATATATAAAATAAATGTAATATAAAATATAAATAGCAATATTACAATTATTTACCAAATCATTTGTTATAATTTATTAAACCATTATTATATGCCAACCTCTGCTTTAAGTTACATTTTCTCATTCGGTGAGGTATTCAGAGTATTCGGAGTATTATTACTCCGGTTTTACAGATGAAGAAACCGAGACCCAGAGCCAAGTGTGAACTCAAGCCTACCTCCTAAGTACTCTCTATAATCACTGTGCTTTGTTTCTACCCTTGACTCCACTGAAGCTCCTCACATTAAAATCTCAACAATGTCATCCTGTTTTTCTTCATTTTTGTCTTGCCTTTGCCTCTTTAAAGCCAACCCACATAATAACTCCCAAATTGACATGAGGTAAGAGCTATTTCTGATGATTAGTCTCCTCCACTTGTCCAAGAATGGTTCTCTATGTGCCATGGCTCAGTTTCAAGTTTAGTAAGAACTTATTAGCCATCTCAGGAATTTCCAGGATGAAATCAGACACTGAACCCCTACATTTAGGGCAAAGAGAGATTAAAAAAAAAAAAAAAAAAAAAAAGAGGCAGATCCCTCCAGGTTGGTCAGTGACAGTTTTAATAAGGGAGGGAACTTATATACAAGGCTAGTCTTGGGCATCCAAAAGACAAACAGATCTCCACACCCACCCACTGGAATCTTAAAAATTATCTAGAGGCCTTAACTGGGTTCAGTAATGTATTCAGTCCAGATGGTCTCAACAACACCTTCCTCTCTCAAGCCTACATCTTTGAAACAGCTCCTAATATGGGAATAGTAGGCAGAACATACATTCCAAGAACAGGAAAGAGCCTCCCGCTGCCCAGATCTACCTCTCAGGTCAATACCTAGCAGGACAACCAGCAGTCATATCCTTTTGATTTTCTCCAACAAGGTGTTTTGATTCCCTTACAAAATAGGGTATCTTATCTGCCAATATCTCCTCTCCCTATGCACCAAATTAAACAAAATCCACTAGAATTTTGACTCCATACCAACCCACCATCCTATCAGCATTTTCTTTTATTTTTTAAATATTTATTTATTTTAGGGAGATTGAGAGAGAGCGAGCATGAGCATGGGGCAAGAAGGGGAAGAGGGAGAGGGAGAGAGAATCCCAAGCAGACTCCAAACTGAGCTCAGAGGCTGATGCAAGGCTCAATCTCACAACCCTGAGATCATGAGTGGAGAGGAATCCAAGAGCTGGACGCTTAATTGACTGTGCCACCCATGTGCCCCATATTGAGATTGTTCTTGAATTTCTCTTCATCCATAATATTTCTCCCATAAGGATGGTATCCTTTAGAATTTCTACCCATCTTTCAAGGCATAGCTTATGAGGAATATGCTGACCTGATTTTTATGTTGTAGGTTTGCCTTCTCTCATAGAAGATCAGTTTGAACCTTGTCTGGAAGCAGTCACTAAGTACTGATGATTAGCCCAGGTCAAGAATATTTTGGTCCATGTGTGGAACACCACCATTCCTCTACAAAGTATTAAAAAAAAAAAAAAAGACAGGAAAAGGGCAAAAGTTCCACACATCATCCCCACATAAGTAGTTGGATTTGGCAAAACAGAGTTTTATTTTTTCCTTTTAAATGTCTCTTTATTCAAACATATAGCGGTCTGTCACCCTTTTCCAGAATGCGTCGACAGGAAAGAGAAGAGTCAAAGAAAGTCTCTAATGGGGTACAAAATTAGCACATGGAAAAAACAAACATGTCCTGCTCATTATGAATTGTTAATGGCCTGTTTACTGCTGAAGCTGTCACAGAAAATAGGCAAGTCTGGTAAGTCAATAATTTATTTCAGACTGTGGAATTAATTAGAAAGACAATTAAATAATTGTGGGAAAGCAAAAAAAATATGTTTAAACGTTTTGTTTTTAAAAGTCAGTGGTGGTTTACAGGGTGTTTGGATATTGCACTAGAGGGAGAAAAAAGTTAGAGGCAGAAAGGGAGTTAATGGTCTAAGTGTACCTTCATTATAAGATGCTGATAAAGTCCAACCTTCTATCACTTTCTCTAAAGAAATCTCAAACAGCAGGCAGCAGTAAGCTGCATTAATCTGTAAGAATGTTTCAATGATTTTACATTTCATGTAAGATCAGGCGGACAAATATACTGTGGCCTTGATTTCTTTTTGCTCCATTTTGAGGTTATGCGATAAATACGTGATCCTTCCCCTACACACCTGCCATCTTGGTATCAACAGTGGAGCCAAATGAAAAGTAATACTAACCTAAATATATTTTATAGCAACTGCCTTTATAGACTTCAAGCCACTTCATTGATTTACTAAAAAAAAATCATAAGATTTAAATAGAAATAAATCTTAAAAAATAATAATAAATAGAAATAAAAATCCATACAATAACATTGTCCCTGCTGGAATTACAACTATCATATATCTTTCAATGAAGTCATTTCCATGCCTCAGTCCTCGCCTACTTAATAAAGAAAATGTTTGGTGATCTAGTTACAGGAAATAATTCTTTACAACCAGCAGTGCTGCGGAGACTGAACTTGGTTATGTTCTCTGTAGTGACAATAAAAGTCTTCCAGGCAAATCTGAGAGTTCTTTCCACATATGTCTACCAGTAAACTGGACTTTTTGTTCTTTATATCCTCTATTAGGAAAAAAAAAATCATCATTCTGAAAACATTCAACAAAAAACTTTCCTCAATATATTTCCTACACAAAAAGGGAAATAAAAAGATGGATTACTTTTTTTTTCTTTTGTAAAGTCACTAGAGAGAAATCTATAGGCCCAAGAAACAAAATCTTTATAAATCATTATCTTTTTTTTCATTTTTTAAAGATTTATTTATTTGAGAGAGAGACAGCGAGAGAGAGCGAGCACACACATGCAAATGGGAGGAGGGGCAGAGGGAAGGGGAGAGTCTCCAGCAGACTCTGCACTGAGCAGCGAGCCCAACATGGGACTACATCTCACAACCCTGAGTTCATGACCTGAGCCGAATCTCAGAGTCAGACACTTAACTGACTAAGCCCCCCAGGCACCCCAAGAAAAGAAATCTTTAAAAATTACATCCTTATTCTGGAAAGCTAAACAACCTACCACTTACACTATTCCTTTCCCATGCTAAAAAGGATTCTTCACCCTAGCACCTCACTGTTCCATCACTGCCTGCTCTTAGGGAGGAGAATCCAGAAAAAGAAGTCAGTCCCAAAAAGTGCCTTATGCTGAGACATGATTTGAACAATTTTATAGATAAAAATGCAAAATGATCATCATTATCATCATCATCATCTCAGAAGGAAATCTTAGACTTTTCTATCATTGTTTTCATTGCCACCAACCAGGCCTACCATCGGAAGAGGTCCCCACTCTGCAGCATGGACACTCAGAAGAGGAACTCAGGACTTGTGAACTTGAAGAATACTAGGGAAACAGTCAAGTTACCAGAATAGAAAGTCAATTTTCCCAACTGGTCTGGTGCTTGTTACCTCTTTCTGAAGGACGTGGTGGAGATGAAGCTGGCAGGGATGGAAATGAGCTCAAGAGCAAGGCAGGAGCCCTGTCCCTGAACAAGCCCAGGTTCAGATGCTCTCATAAGCATGGTGGTCTTGGCAACTGGAGAGCTGAGGACTAAGTCTACTGCTGGGAAGTTTCCAGAAACCCCAACTGTGAGAAGGAGGAGGGGAACATAAGGTCTCAAGGTTGGAGAGGGTCCCTGGGGCATCCTGAAATTCCAGCATGTAGATAGATAGGTAGATAGACACACAGACAATTTACAGATGCAGATGCAAATCCCCCTCATTTGACTGGCTCATACATTACTACTGGATTATAGCCATTATTATGTACACAAGCTGGAGAAGCAGATGTTAGCTGAAAAGAAGTCAATAGTGAGAAAGAGAAGAACTGCTTTTGGACTTTCATTCTTCCCTTGTCAAGCTTCAGTAAGGAAAGGGGATGGAGATGGGAAGTTTCCACAAGGCCAGCTGGCTGGTAAGTGCTCCCCCATAGGCTGAAAACATCAGTGCACTCAAGAGGGACCAAATCAACTGGAAGCCACCCAATAAACCGGCAGGAGTTAGAAGTGCCTGCAGTTCCTGGACTGGATGATCTCTCCAATTCCCTATAAGGTTCTGCTCCTCTAGTCACTGACATGGTCTAGTCTGGAATCCAGTGTGTCTGTAGGACAGGCCCAGGGTCAGCTCAGTGGAGCTTATGGCTACGGTTCTCAAAGCTCAGAGCTCTCAGAAGCCTGCTGGCACCTGGATGTTTGTCCATGGCTTTAGTCAGTATCGGTCTTTTCTGAGAAGGCTAATGATTATTTTAGATCATTTGCCCTTTTTCTTATTTTTGCATTGAGAAGTCCATCCTTCTATTTTTTTTTTTAATTTTACTTATTTGACAGAGAGAGATCACAAGTAGGCAGAGAAGCAAGCAGAGAGAGAGAGGAGGAAGCAAGCTCCCTGTGGAGCAGAGAGCCCGATGCGGGACTCGATTCCAGGATCCTGAGATCATGGCCTGAGCTGAAGGCAGAGGCTTAACCCACTGAGCCACCCAGGCACCCCCCATCCTTCTATTTTAAAAATGTTTTGATATGAGGGTATTCATTGTTATTTTTCAAAGGTCCAAATTGAATCAGTATAAAATGCAGCACTAATTCTCACACTCCTATTTTTTTTTTTTCCTTTCAATGGATTTGGTCTGTGATATTTCAAACACTAGGAGCCACTTTGCAGGAAGATTTCTCTGGTGACTCAGACTTATGAAGGCAACAGAGATTTTCCGTTCATGCATTCATTTAACAAGTATCTGCTATGTGCCACATACTGTTCTAGACATTTGAGATCTATCAGTTACCAAAATCTCAAATAAAAATACCTGTTGTCCCAGAGCTTACCTTCTTTATCAGGAAGAGACTGATAATAAACAACAAATATAATAAATAATTAGGTTGTATGTTACAGGTACACAGTTCTTAAAAAAGAATCAATTGTATCTGAATTCAATTCATATTGGAATCAGCATGTTTCTATGTCAGCTTCTGCACTCTAGGCTTTATTAATTTAGGGGGCAATAAGGCAAAGCTCAATTTTTTAAGATGTTTATCTTATAATGCAGAAGATGGAGTAGGACACTATTTTCCTTCTAGGTTATGAGTTCTTAGATTCTGAGAACTAATGAACAGTTTGGGGGTTTTTTTGGTTTTGTTTTTGTTTTTAAGATTTTATTTATCCATTTGACAGACAGAGATCACAAGTAGGCAGAGAGGCAGGCAGAGAGAGAGGAGGAAGCAGGCTCCCTGCTGAGCAGAGAGCCTGATTCGGGGCTGGATCCCAGGACCCTGAGATCATGACCTAAGCCAAAGGCAGAGGGTTTAACCCACTGAGCCACCCAGGCACCCCTGTTTTTTTTTTTAAGATTTTATTTATTTATTTTTGTTCTTTTTTTTTTTTTAACATATAATGTAACCCCACCACCCTCTTCCAACACCCCTCCCCCCACCCCCCTCAGTTTGTTTTATGACATTAAGAGTCTCTTTTGGTTTGTCTCCCTCCCGATCCCATCTTGTTTCATTTTTTCTTTTCCTATCCCCTTAACCCCCACCCCCGTTGCATCTCCACTTCCTCATATCAGGGAGATCATATGACAGTTGTCTTTCTCCGATTGACTTATTTTGCTAAGCACAATACCCTCTAGTTCCATCCATGTTGTCGCAAATGGCAAGATTTCATTTCTTTTGATGGCTGCATAGTATTCCATTGTGTATATATACCACTTCTTCTTTATCCATTCATCGGTTGATGGACATCTAGGTTCTTTTCATAACTTGGCTATTGTGGACATTGCTGCTATAAACATTTGGGTGCACGTGTCCCTTCAGATCACTATGTTTGTATCTTTAGGGTAAATACCCAGTAGTGCAATTGCTAGGTCATAAGGTACCTCTATTTTCAATTTTTTGAGGAACCTCCATGCTGTTTTCCAGAGTGGTTGCACCAGCTTGCATTCCCACCAACAGTGTAGGAGGGTTCCCCTTTCTCCACATCCTCGCCAGCATCTGTCATTTCCTGACTTATTAATTTTAGCCATTCTGACTGGTGTGAGGTGGTATCTCAATGTGGTTTTGATTTGTATTTCCCTGATGCCCAGTGATGTGGAGCACTTTTTCATGTGTCTGTTGGCCATCTGGATGTCTTCCTTGCAGAAATGTCTGTTCATGTCCTCTGCCCATTTCTTGATTGGATTATTTGTTCTTTGGGTGTTGAGTTTGCTAAGCTCTTTATAGATTTTGGATACTAGCCCGTTATCTGATATGTCGTTTGCAAGTATCTTCTCCCATTCTGTCAGTTGTCTTTTGGTTTTGTTGACTGTTTCCTTTGCTGTGCAAAAGCTTTTGATCTTGATGAAATCCCAATAGTTCATTTTTTCCCTTGCCTTTGGCATTGTTCCTAGGAAGAAGTTGCTGCGGCTGAGGTCGAAGAGGTTGTTGCCTGTGTTCTCCTCAAGGATTTTGATGGATTCCTTACTCACGTTGAGGTCCTTCATCCATTTTGAGTCGATTTTCATGTGTGGTGTAAGGAAATGGTCCAATTTCATTTTTCTGCATGTTGCTGTCCAATTTTCCCAACACCATTTGTTGAAGAGGCTGTCTTTTTTCCATTGGACATTCTTTCCTGCTTTGTCGAAGATTAGTTGACCTTTGTTTTGTTTTAATAGCAGAGGTTCATCTAGTCATTAAGACTGTTGAAATGTCCTTGTTTTGCAGTCTCTTCACTTGCAGCAACCATATTTCCTTTTTCCTCTTTCTTGACTATGATAAGGTCCACTCTTAGAGCTATGTCCTCTCCTCTTACTACTCAAGCAACTGACTTACCACAGCAAGTGGAGTGGCTTGTGCACTGAGACACTAAACACGGCAGTGTAAGCGTCATCAAGTCACTCACCTAGTCCATGACAGTGAGCATTTCAAAGGTTTACAACAAAGAGAACTCTAAATATAAGTATCAAGAACCAAGTTCAAAGCCTAAGAATATTTAGAAATCTAGAGCTGGGGCACCTGGGTGGCTCAGTGGGCTGGATGTCAGACTCTTGATTTTGGCTTGTGATCTCTAGGTCATGAGACAAAGCCTGGAGTCGGGCTCATGTGCAGCTCAGAGTCTGCTTGCCCCTTTCCCCACTCACACACTCTTTCTCAAATAAATAAAATCTTTAAAAAGAAAGAGAGAAAGAAAGAAGAAGGAAGAAAGAAAGAAGGGAGGAAGAAAGATAGAGAAAAAATAAACTGTCATCGGATTAGGTTCTAATACGGAGTCAAGTTTTAGTAGGTAAATAAATGGTTAGGTTTCCCCACCACATTGCTGCACAGGTGGGAGAGCAGAGAGAGGTGACACAAATAAGCTGGTCATTTAGAACAATTTAAAAAACAGTGTCAGATATTAACATGCCAAATGCCAATACTGCATCTGTACAACAATGAATGGACTAGTGAACAGGATTTTTATTTTTATTTGACTGCCAGCTTATGTCAGTGGGCATTTCATGAGCTGAGACAGGGATGTAACAATGAGGAGAAGCTATTGCAGTTGTTGAACCCATGAGACTGGTCAGGTTCCTGCTTCCAGTGAAGGCAGATTATAGGTTAGAAACTGAAGGAGCCCTTAACAAATGGAGCTGGGAGAGAGCCAGATTTTGCATGCAAGGGGTGCTTTGGGAATAAAGCCTTCTGGCAGTTTGGTTGTGTTTATCCCAAAATATTCGGGGCTTGGGGGGAGGGCGGTGAGGGGGGCCAAGGGGTTTGAGATGGAGGAGTATATTTGCATTTTGTAGGCAAATGATAATAATAGGTTTCTAAGAGATACAAATTAGGGAAGAGTCAATAAAAATGAAAATTTTTGAATATGCATGTTTTGACCCTCCCCTACCCTCAGAGGGAGAGGCTTCCAGATGATCCCATCACGTGGATTAGGGAGAGTATGTATTTGCAAATTCTAGGTAGAGAATGAGCAGGCTGGGTTTCTGGTTGGGGAATACAGCATGGCTCTCTGCTGATCTTCATGAATACTTTGTGCCCTCACTGGCCTCCACATCACTCTGCTCCCAACCACAAATCAGATACACGATAGTTGGGTATCATATCGTCTTTTTCCAGCACCCACCACCTAGTCAAGGAATAGGGTTTTACTAGTCAATAAACTTCAGCTAGCTCTCAAACATGATGTAGATATAATAATTACTCTATATTGATTTGAGAAAATAAACATCCTATTATACCACTTGATCTGTTGGTCCAATTCGATCAAAAAGACATATAGGCACTTCTAGAAAATTCTTTGATGCAGATAAACTGAGATTTTTCTGACTTAACAGAAGGAAAATGTTTATAAAAGCTGATTTGGTTCATTGATTCCTTAATTCCACAAATATTTATTAAATGTTCAGCCACTACTCAGGTGAATAATCCCCCCACCAAGTTAGTTGTAATTATTCACAGCTGCTTGAAAATAGTCTATTTCCCAAAACAAATCAACCAGATCTATACATAGCTCTTTGATCTTCTGCAGTTTTATTCACAGGTAATCTCCCTGATCCTACATTCATGGTCACCAGGTATATGGATATTCTATCTGGTGATCATTATCTATGAGTCTCAGGACTTGCCACTGAGGTCAGTATATGCAATAAGTTTCCCGTCAGTAAAAGAAGGAACTCATGGATGTGTCACTGCTCAAACTTCTTGACATATTGTTTTTTTACAATTTTTTCTGTATTTTTGTTCAAAGCAGCACATAAATACTGTTTGAAATGTAAAATAATAATGAAAGTTAACCTAATGAAAATCAATAATCCATTGCCACTACTTTTCCCCATTCAGAGTCCTGCTCCCCAGAGAGAACCATTTTTATGTTTCTGCTTTTTCTCTATTTCCTGGTGCTTACCTACCTGTATCTAACTAGTATGTTGAGATCACTCTTTTCATTCACTCAAGCATTCACTGCAGAAATTCATTGTGTGCCAGGATTTCTCTTGACACATTCATCCAGAAGTGTTTAAAAACTCACATCTGTTTGACCTGTAATTGCAAATGTGCTGCAACCTCTTATCTACTGATGAGTTTCTGCTCATTTTCTTTTTACTACAGATTTATACCATTCCATAGACCAGTACAATTTCAAGGGGCTCTGAGGAAAGACAGGAGGTAAGCATTATGGTCAATCCACTACCTCCAGCAGAAATGTCCTGACTTTTCTCTTCATGAAAACCCTTTCTTTTAAAAAAAAAAAAAAAAAAAACTTTTTTTATTAAAATTCAATTTAGTTAACACATAGTATATTATTAGTTTGGGGGTAGAATTTAGTGATTCATCAGTTGCGTATAACACCCAGTGCTCATTCTATCACGTGCCCTCCTAATACCCACCACCCAGTTACCCCATCCCCCCACCTACCTCCCCTCCAGCAAGCCTGTTTGTTTCCTAGAGTTAAGAGTCCTTTATGGTTTGCCTCCCTCTCTGTTTTCATCTTATTTTATTTTTCCTTCCTTTTCTATACAGAAGAACGTGGGAAGAGATGAGCTCACTTTAATACTTAAGGAACCAGGGTGACATTGCATCAGCTGTGCTCGAGGAAATATGGAGTCGTAGACAAAGCGACGCACAGCAAATTGGGGAGCCGGGGAGCTGGGGCCACACCCATTACCATGTGGATAACCACAGCACTCACCATGTTTACTGAGTAGAACGAGCCAACATGGTTATTTACTACTGTCTTCAGTGTAGTTAACATTTATTTAGCTCATTCTATTTGCCAAGCACCATGAATCCACTGATTTTCTCATTTAAAGCAATGACGAATATTACCCTATTTTTCAGAGAAGAGAACTAAGGGCTAGGGACATAATTTTTTTCAATGTTTGGGGCCAAAACTGGGATTTAAAGCCAAGCCTGTGTCTAGAGCCCATATTTATTTCATTCTCCCCTTTCAGATATGTCAACACCATATTCCATAGCTATTAACTGGAGTTCCACTGTTCGCCAGTCACTATGCTCTGCTGCTCGGTCCTAGACAAGAAGATGAATGAGGCATGGCAGATCAAACATCTATAGGGACCCTGTTTACATGCTCATGGCCTCACCTCTGATTCAGCCACATCTGGGGGAGAGTTCCAGGTGGGTGCCAATCCCTGGTTCACTTTATGCTGAAACCTCTCCCCTCAAGCTGTGCTCTGTTTTGAAAGTGGGTGCCATCAGGCGTTGATGTTTCCTTGTTCCTGTGCCATCGAAAACTGTGGCAGCTCCAACCAGGAGGACACCACTCAACAGCTAGAGGACAGAAACTAGTGCCCAAAGAGCAGGCAACTCTGTGACACATTCTGTAGGCTTCTCAAGAGGTCCCTGAGGAATCAGGCCCCCACTGTCCACAGCAGCAACCTTCAAATCATATTCTTACATTGATTTTTCCTTCTTCCCTCTTCTGCTCTCCCCCAAACTCTCATTCCTGATCTCTGGAAACACCTTGATCTCAAGGAAATCCACGTCCGGATGTATGCTAGCAGTAACCAATATATTTTGCTAAGTGCTAAAACAGGAGTAATGTGGAAACACAGAGTCAGGGATAACCATCCAAATTAAGATAAAATGGAGTCCAGGAAGACTTCTGGAGGAAGTGATCCTCAGAGGATAAATATAATTCTCTATTTTTCCTTCAGGTAGCACAAAATGAGCAAAACAGAGCAAAATGTGAAATACAGGCATTCGCTTGTTCACTATTCTTTCATAATTATTCACTGGCTAGCACAGTTGCTAGGGATACAACATTCAAGCAAACAATGGCCATGGAAAAGACACACAGACAGATGAACAAAAATCTGGGTAAAGTGAGAAATGGACTAAGTGCTATAAAGAAGATGAAAGCATCCTAAGGAGACCACAGCTCTGGTACCAGTTCCAACATGGAGAGGATTTCCCCCACACAGCAAGCGATTCTCAGATACCAACTATGTGTCCTACCATCCCACTCAGTTGTACCCGGAGATAGTGTCAGATTCCAAAGGGTGAGGGCTCGGTCCCACTAGACTGTCCTTCACTCTTGTTATTAACTGTGCTTTGGACCCTCTGTCTACAAGTCAGAGGTTCCCACAACCCCCTCCCAGGGTTTGGTTAATTTCCTAGAGCAGCTCATAGAGTTCAGAAGACTAATTTACTCCCTAGATTACAGATTTGTTACGAAAGATATTAAAGAATACAAATCAACAGCCAGATGAAAAGATATACAAGGCAAAGTCCCAAAAAATAGCACTTCTGTCCCTGGGGAGTTTGGGGCCCAGCTTGATGGCACATAGATGTATTCTGGTTCACAAACCTGGAAGTTCTCTGAACTCCATCCTTTTGGGTTTTTAATGGAAGCTTCATTACCTAGGAATGATTGGTTAAGTCATTGGCCACTAGTGATTGATTCAACATCCAGCCCCCTCCTCTCCCTGGGAATCAGGGATTGGGATGAAAGTTACAACACTCTTTTTGTCGCTGGTGCCCCTGGAAACCAGCCCCACTCTTCTTGAGGGGATTTCCAAAAGTCAGCTTTTATAATAAGACACCCATTTCACCTTTCTGGCTCTGAAATGATTTCAAGAACCGAGGACACGGACACTAAATATTGTAACAAAAGATGCTTCTATTGCTCTTATTGCTCAGAACATGCCAAGGGTTTAGGAGATCTGAACCAGGAACCATGGATGAAGACACCAAACACATTTATTATAAATCATGATATCACAGGGACAGAGAAGGCTGCAGATGCTACTTTAGAGGTTGGCCTAAAATGGAATCTCAAAGGAAGAGTATTTATGAACTGGATGAAATGGGGCCAGCAGGTCTTGGTGGGGATGCATGGTGGGGGAGGACATGTTAGGGGCAACCAGGAACATGTGAGGAATGTTCAGGAAATATAGTGAGCTTGAAGTAGAGTCAGTGAGGGAGAAGAAGGAGCAAGGTTGGCCCAGGCTCAACATAGAAAGCCCATCAAGGACTTTAGCTCAACGTTTTGTTAATTTTTCTGGGATTCAATTCCCTTATCAAATGAGCAAGTTATAAATCCACAAGGTCCCTTATAATTCAAATAACCCACATACCCTACATGTAAGCCCTTTGGCAAGTCGAGCCTTACCCCATGACAGCCCTGTTTTACAATCCTTCTTTGAAAGCCTGCATGTTTCATGTGGTGAGGAAGGCTTCCCAGTCAACCAAAGAATGTAAGAGTGCTGTATTTCCTTCAAACTCTAATATCTTATATCCTAAATGTAAGTGAAGTTCAAGTGTAACTTCCTTTGGCATGGCACAGCGTAGAAGGGACTCGGGTAATGAACCCAGCCTATGGTGCCCCTCAATGGCCTATCCACTGTGGCTGGATATGGAGGCTCAGACTCTTTCCTCGCTTTATCTATTTAGTCACAGGTGAGTGAAAGCACAGAGAGAAGCTTATGGCTCACCCCAAGCTCTGGATTTGAAGAAGCAAATTGCACCTACCTCACAGAGCTCAGGACACCTTCAACAATATGCTTGGAGAAGAGTCAGAACAGGAACTATAGACACAGGCAGCAGTTAACTTTATGAGGAAGCCCATTGTCAACTGTGGCCTGTGGTGAAATCTCTCTAGAAAGTTCCTGACGGGCACTGCAATGCCGACTGACTCCTTGAAATAACGAGAAAAACTAACGTTTCGCTTCCTTCCAAACTAGAAAGGATAAACTGAATGAAGTTGAGCTTGGCAAAATGGAAGACAGACAGATTTTAATACCAACAGCAACAATAGGATTAACTCCTGGCTCTTCTGCTCCCTGGCTTTACCTTGAGGATGTTCCATCTTGGATATCAGGTCCATCATCTGTTATTCCTTAAATAATAATATTCACCTTACACAACTATTTAAAGTGCCACAATAGATTCAGGTAAAACTCTCTGGCCCTAAGAATACAGCACATTCTGCTACTGTCATCAATAACGAAAATTATTAGCGCTCTATCTTCCCATGGATAAAGAAGAAATTCTCAACCCTTAGAAGAGCCTCCACTTTGAGCTCTCCCCACCTATGATGACACAGCACAAGAGAATCTAGGGTCCCTACCATGGATATATATTCTTTTTCCTTTGGCTTGAAGTTTTAAGCTACTTACAACATGTGGAATTCAAAGCTACAGGCACACGACTGTCAGAACTGTCAGGAAGATTAACTATAGGTATTTGAAAAGAAAACAGTAGGCAGTTAAGGAGCTGTTCTTGGAGTATGATTTATGAAGGTTTTCATGACAAGACCGTGGTTCTGATAAGAAAACAGTACACATTTCATGAAACTCAACTACATGGGTGTTTTGATAAACAAGTTGCTTTTGACCAGTAGATGCTAATCATACCTAAAGCATCTGTGAGAATCAACAGTCAAAGGGAAATACCAGAATGATAGAGAGGTAACCCTGAGGTCGTCTCTAACAGAATAAACTTTTTGTGTTCCCCATTTCATATGTTATCTGAACCACAGGTGACCCTCCATCTGTATTTTACGAAGGTATCAGTTTATCAGCCTCCAGCCATGCCATGTAGAAAGTACCCAGTTTTTTTTATTAAGTGTGACTGTAAAGTAATTCATATGTTAAAGATAAAAAAGTCTCATAAAACTAAATTTAATATATGAAAGCACAAGAAAGAGTTTAGAGTTATAGTTCACTGCGATGATCCTAAGAATTATTCAGTCATTTAAAAAAGCTTAGTCCTACACGATTCTTGCTGGAATATATTTCATTTGACCATGAACCAGTGCCATTAAGGGGGAAATAGACACACAAATATATAATCTGCACATGCTTGATGCGGGTGGTAACTGTTTATAAGTACCTCACATTTTCATTTTCAAATCCATAAGGCTTGAGCTCGGTTTTGTCTGGTTTCTTACAGCCTTTAGGGTGATCAGCCAATTTGAGCCAATTTGAGGCTGGGATGCTGTGCCTAGGGATTTAGCTCTCCTCTTCTCCATCACAGGGCAACTCGTATCCATCAGGAACTAGCTCACTCCGGCCCACAGCTTCTTCCGCTGTCCTCTGGTTCTGCCCTATTATTCATCTGCTGCCTTCCACTCTAAAGAAGCAGTTACAGCCTAAGCCAGGTGCGCTGGCTGGAATAACTTGATTGAGAAGATTAGATCTAAACAAGGATCAGCTATTAAGTTTCATCAAGCTGCATTTTTGCTCTATTTCATAGAAACAGCAGGTGACTTAGACCAGTTGCTTGCTAAAGAAACACACATTAAGGCAGCTTAAACCTCAAGCAAGCGTGGATATAGAAGTGTCGTTGGTGATAAAAATCTAACCCGTAGGACATTTCTACAGCTATAATCTAGATGATTGAAATGAACATTACTATTTTAGGTTTAACACAGAGGATTTTGTGCCTCAAGGGGTACTTTTGAATCCCCGAGACAGTACCCAGCACCACTGAAAAATGTCTCTACACGTTATGTAGCTACATGGATTCCGATGAAAATATTTAGAACATACGTCTTCAGCAATGGGTTCTTGGCTGCTGCAAATATATCAAAATGACTATGCTTGGGCAAAATGGGAGAAAGGAAGGGAAGTGACAGTTTAAAGGAGATTAAAAAACCAACCAACTTTTAGGAAGATTAAAAAAGAGAGAGCCGAGAGAATCATTTATAAAAGGAAGGATGTAAATTCTTTACAACCTGATTGGTTTTCCCTGGAATTTGCTTGCTTTAATGAAAGTGTGATTCCTGAAGGGCTGAAAGCCCTTTTTAAAAATGTGAATAAAGCAGTACTGGGGGCTGGCATACTGTTAGTCTTTGGCCTCAGGAGACTATCTCTGAAGACCTAATTAGGTTACAAACATGTGAAAATGAGTTTAGTAATCCCTTGTGCGGGAGGTTTCAGGGTGGCTGATTTCTGCGTGTTGGGATGGTTAACACGTCCCAGAGCATTCTTTGTGAACTCTATAAATCATTGCTTTTCTGCCTTCCACACAACAACTAAGTTATCATCAAGGGCTCATTTTAATCAGATGACCTTTTACAGTGAAAAAATTAAAGATGTCTCAGGGTTTCCATTGACTTTCTGCAGGATAGTTACTGACAAAGTTAGTATATTTTCCAAGTTTTATTGTAACGTTTCTGCCAAATAAAATAATGGGTCTGATTTATAGCTTTTCAATCAATCATTCCAAGGAATTAAAGAGCAAACTCTTTAATTTCATAAGATGGTGTTTGAGCTTTATGAACCAAAGTTTTGCTTGCTAGCAGCCTCAAATGGTGGGCTCAGGATAACCTGTTTAGCTCAGTAAGGTCAGCAAAAATGCATAGAACTGAAAGAGAATAGCCTTGAGGGTCACAGGACAGAAAGGCAAGGCACTCGAAGGCACTCAAAGGCACTCGAAGTTTCTGAGTATTTTCTCAATTGTATAATGAATATATACATATATATATATTCACACACACACACACACATATATATATATATAAAAGCACTATGTCAAAGACAAAGGATTGCACGAGAAGACGATATTTTCCTGTGTAGAGAGCCATACACATTCCCCCACAGCCAGTACATGTATTACGAGCAGTTAAATAATGCATTGAAGTACTGAGTAATGAGATCACATATTTATTACAATTGGGTCAATTATAGACAGAAGAAGTGCAATTCATGTTGGCCACCCAGGTTAAAACACATACCATTACCCACCCAAACTCATGTCATGACTCACCAGGAAATGAAAGTAGTTACTCCTACCAGAAATCCCTCTGGCAAGAGGTGTGTGATCTACTCATAATAGGTGTAGCACAGCAGCAGGCCAGCTGGTCAGACGATTTAGTTATTACAAATAAAAGAAATGCTTATGGAGTTGATGTTTGCATGGATACACAGATGAACTAGACTAGAAGTTTCATAAGGACAGGAATCTTTGTCTATTTTGTGCACCATCCATCCCAATAGCTTGGAATAATTCTTACACATGGTATGACCTGAATATGGGTGTGTTAATAGTGAGAGTAAAATAAAGACAAATGAACGGACATCATCCCATAAGTCACATTGAAATTCAGTTTTTTAAATCTTAGAAGGCCCAGTGGACTTCAATAAGCCAGCTCAGTGCCGCTCCAGATGGTAACCACACCGGGTAACCCACGCTGAGTTCATCCTTCCTTTGGTTGGGTTAGTTTGGGACCACTGTAAGCAGAGTTCCCATTCTGTGCAAAGTTCTAGCCCGTGCCCTCAGACATGGCTCTGTACTCCCCCTGCTAGGACATACATGTTTACATTTCTGCTCAAGAAAGCCCCCACCGCTTTTGTTATGTAGCGCAGTTGTTCATGGACTCTACTCCTTCAGCCAAGCTCGTTTCTGAACAAGAACACAACTGATTCTACTGGGTAGAAAAACTTGGCTGAGTGAACTTTCTTTCAAAGGCAGTTGGTACCTAATATGCACCGAGGTTTTAAATCTACCCAATAAATTGTGTCAATAAGAAAATTAACCAAAACCCTTACAAGGTACTAATTGTGTACAAGACACTTAACTGCGTGTTCAAATGGAAGATAAGACCTCTGCATCTGAAGGAACTTAAAACTGTCATCAGATAGGTATAACCTACAAAGATGGCATTTCCTGGCAATGGATAGTACAAAAAAAAAATTTTAAAAAGCCGTAGAGATTATGTTGAGCTCAGTTTGTCAGACAGGACTTCAACATAGAAATGGGATTTCAGCTGCCCCTAAAGAATGTTGCAGAGGAAGGAGAAGTATATTCTAGAAGAGGAGAAATAATAAGCAAAGACAAAAAAGGGGGGTGGGTAGTACAAGATGCATTTGGTAAAATAAAAGAACAGCCACTGGAATAAAGGACTATAAGAAAGCATAGCAGGAGGTAAGGCTGAACACAGAGTAGCATTTAAATTAATGTCCTTTTGTCTTGCAGCACCATAACAGAAGGTATCCAGCGGTGGGGTAGGGAACACAAATCTCTGAATAAGGCAAAAACAAAATGAAACAGGGTGTGGCAACTTGTAAGAAATTTGACAAGGCATTTTCTTTTTTTTTTTTTTCTAATGTATTTTTGTGTATATCAGAGAAATTGGAAGAAAGAGCCAAGAACTTTTTTTTTTAAGATTTTACTTACTTATTTGACAGAGATCACAAGTAGGCAGAGAGGCAGGCAGAGAGAGGGGGGAAGCAGGCTCCCTGCTGAGCAGAGAGCCCAATGCAGGGCTCGATCCCAGGACCCTGGGATCATGACCTGAGCCGAAGGCAGAGGCCTAACCCACTGAACCACCCAGGTGCCCCAGGGCATTTTCAAATACAGTGTTGAAACATATTATTTATTTATTTTTTATTTTATTTTATTTCTTTTCCGGGTTGCAAGATTCATTGTTTATGCACCACACCCAGTGCTCCACAAAATATGTGCCCTCCTTAATACTTATCATCAGGCTCACCCACGGCCCACTCCCCTCCACTCCAAACCCACAGTTTGTTTCTCAGAGTCCACAGTCTCTCATGCTTCCTCTCCCCCTCCAATTTTCCCCAACGCACTTCTCCTCTCCATCTCCCAATGTCCTCCGTATTATTCCTTATGACACAAGTAAGTGAAATCATATGATAATTGACTCTCTCTGCTTGACTTATTTCACTCAGCATAATCTCTCCCAGTCCCATCCATGTTGATACAAAAGTTGGGTATTCATCCTTTCTATTTTTTAAAGTGCTAATCTGACCCCCCAAAACATAGGCCTTCCTGACAGTCACCTTTTTTGCGACTTTTAAAAGAACAACAAACAAAATAAATGAAAATGAGCACAATTTGAAATAAATCCAATAAAATTAGAGTGAACATGTGTATATTTACATGAGACGTCTCTGTGACCAGAAACAGAAACAACAAACCAATTTTCCAAAGCTGAAGTTTTAATTTCAGGTGCACGTTCCCAGCTCCCAAATTTTTAGTATGCTGGAGAGCAGTGGTATCCAAACCTTAGCAGGCAGAAGAATCACCCAGAGAGCCTATTAAAACACAAAACTGCTCAACTCTACCCACCAGAGCTTCCAATTCAGGAGATCTAGGATGGGGCTTGAGAATTTGTATTTGTAACAAGTTCCCAACGGATACTGATGCTTTTAATCTGGAGATTATACTTTGAGAAGCAATATTCTAGAGCAAGCCATGAGGCACGACTGGTACTCTAATTTGCCTTGTAAGGGACATCAGCGAACAACATTTCTCAAGTCTAAGCGTTCTTGGGATGACTTACAGATACTGCTATTTCTCGGTGGAGGCGTAACTTTGGTGACACCTATTTCCGTATGAAAATTGAAAACGCATTCTGAGAACAGTGAATGGAGCAAGGGGAAGTAGAAAGCCCTCCTCTCCCGGTGCACATCCTTCTCAGGGTCCCTCGGTCCTCACAACATAAAAATCTTACACTTCGCTGCTCTTAAAACGTGTTGTTTAGATTTAATTGGCAATGTAGAACAGCTACATTCTCGGTATCTGTCAGAGAGTTCAGTCTTAACTTCACTCAATATCTATTTTTAAAAGGTGGAAAGAAATTATATTTGTCAAGCATTGTCTGGAGGCTATGCAGTCCACGCGTTCCTCCAGGTGATTTGTATGTTGGTGACACAGGGGCGTGTTGCTGTTGATTGTGGAACATACTGGAAGCTGTTTATTAGCAATGAGAGATAAAAGAGTAAAATTTACAAATTATTTATTTAGAACAAATAATTAGAGCAGATGTAGGATTATTCCTCCAACATTGTTCTGGCTAATTTGCATTCTGAAAGGTTCTTTCAAGTGGAGAGAGAGCCTGGGGATTTCTGAAGCCTACCTAACATACATCTTCAGCAGTGTATCTATCAGTCATGGAAGCGTCCGTCATCTATCAAGCATTAAAAAAAAAATTAAAACTGTCACTTGAGGGCTCTTATTAAATAGGTGCCTAACCAGAATCACCTGGAATACTTGCTAAAATGAATATTCCGGGGTTCCATTCCAGCCCTGTTAAGTAAGGATCTCCTAGGTCGGTGGAACCTTGGTATCTGCCCACAATGAATTACTCGGTTGTTTCTAATGCCCATCAGCATTTGAGTACAGCCCTTCCTGAAACCCCAACTCTGGAGCCCTATAGGGCTGCACAGGAAAGTGATAGCATTGACCTGCACTGCCAGCCTTTAAAAGAAACAGCTGGCTGGTCTATCCTCCACCTACTCTAAAGACTCTACAGAGGGAGTTCTTAGTGAAATTATGTATCATCTCACTTACGATGACCCTCAGAAAAAAAAAAAAAAAAAAAAAAACTACTTTAAGTATTAATAACTGCTATTCTCTTGCTCTGCTTTTGGTTAACCATTCCAAAACCATATCATAAAAGAAGGGTTCTCTCCGTGCAGGATTGTAAGAAAGCATGGAGCCAAAGTTGTGTTTCCCCCTTGGTGGGGAGGATTCTACTGGATATTTCGGTATGAGCTTCTTCCCTACCTCTGTCTCATGACCCTTGACTTATTTTCCTTAGTTTGTTTCTTTTCTCCATCTTTTACTATCCGTTCTACCTTTTTTATTTTAGTATCCTTGATGTGAAATCTTAGGAATTTGGTGGAACGAAGAGGTAAATAAGTCTGCGTAAATGTATGTGTATTGGTATTTGGTAAATGACATATTTTTCCTTAAGAAAACAAAGGAGATTTGAGACTTCCGGAAAAAAATTTTTTTAGTCTTTTTAGAAATATATGATAAATCTTCATCTAGCATTAATTCAGTAACATCTAACCTAGTGTTTCTTATGATTTATTTTTCAAGGAAGGTATAAAATAGTAGAGGGTACTAGGGATGCTCTTCTAGATTTGAACCAGATCAGCAGGGGCGTGTTTGTGTGTTCTCTTTTCTCTAGACATATTTAGGTGTTGTGATGCTCTCTACAGATCCTATACCTTTCCTCTGGCTATGACACAATAAATTACAACTACTAAGAAAGTGCAAGTAAACCAGTTCTAAAAATGTTACAGGAAATGTCAACTTTTCTGGAAATACAGTGTGTGGCTACACATAAATAGTACAAGATCTCTGAACTTGACCTCCTCCTTTTTTTAATGTTGATCCATCTGAATCTGCACATATGATCTTGCAAGAAAAGCTTAGCTATTACCAGGGAACTTCCAGCTACTTTAAACAAACAAATTGATTTGAGAAACTAATTCTGGGAATTAGTGGAGGGTCAATGGTGCAGAGAATGGGCTACAGTCCTAATTTCGCCTTGACACTTTGACCAGAGAAAAGGTAAAATTCTAAGAGGGAAATTCTTTGGTCTGGCAAATGTTTGAATAAAGAAGTTGAAAGAGCTGAGAGGACTTGAGAGTAAGCCTGTGATGGGGGAAAACAGGCAAGCACAGTGCCTGCCTCTGTAGTGGGTTAAGGTGAGGACAGAATTAGTTAACAGGACAAGCAATTTCTTAAAATCAGCTGTCTACTTCTATAATCCTATATGTGAGTAGTTTTGAGGTTAGTTTTCTGAAAGAAAACGTACAGTACACAGTAGCTCTTGGTTTAGACTTGGTGGTCTGATCCTAAAACATCCTTCGACATCACAATAGGCTCTGGCTAAAAGTCACTCTACCCCAAACCTATTCCTAATCTGAGGAACCTTCAGATTTCTGTCACGTTTTTGTCTGTAAAAGAGAGCAGTCATGTAATTTAGATTTGATCCATGTCCAACCAATAGAATTACACAGTGGAACAAAGAGAGTGAAGTCTTTAAAAATATGAGGTCAGGAATATGGTTATCAAAGGATTACCAACGATTAAGTTAAAAAGAAACAATGTTGATTCACAGGATTCAAACTTTTACATGGTGTGGGTAGCTGGGTAATTGGAAGGGTTGCCCAAGTTTTCAGCTGTTAGTGGGGAGTAAAATACTCTTTAAATTGAAATTAAATATTGATTTGGCTTAATAGTAATTGCTAAGTTCCCTATTTCAGTTTGACTTTATACAATTTATGATCACCACCTCCATCTCAAATTTCCTTCTAATGAATTGAGAGCAATATTTTATGTCACACGTCTTTACAGTTCTTCCTAGTTGTATGATCCCATATATTTCAAGCACAGGTACATGATTCTATGTGATTCATAGGCAGAAATATTAAAATTTGGATTTCCTGTTGTTAATATGCCAAGTCTGCATATTATTTACTTACATATTTATTGTTTCTATTCCCTTCCTGTCAACACACACACTAGAATAGATGCCTCTATAAGATCAGGGACTTTAACCATCCTGTTTAACTGCTAAATCACCAGTGCCTAGAATAGTACCTGGGCATAAAAGATACTCCATAAATATTTCTTGAATAAATTAATAAGAAGCAGGCAGTTACAGCACATATAAATCAGACTGTACTGCTGTTGGCAGTGATTGAAATCCAGGAAAGAAAGAATAAGAAGGGTGTGTATGCGTGTATATGATCTGGAAGGCTGAGGAAGAAACCAGAGGAGACAAGTGCCAATCAGACCTTATTATCCTATCATAATTTAATTCCTTAATCACTGAGAATTACTAATATGTCTAAGAATATTGGCTCTCTGACTCCTGATATTAAATTTCACACTGAAGAAACAGACCAACAAAACTGATTGCTCATGTGCATCCCTGGTACATCTTCTCAAATTATTTCCCCCAACTGTCTTCGTGACTCTGACATAATCCATTATTGACACCCAGTGAGTTTAATCTATCTCTTGTTTGCCAGGTTCTTCTACCCCATCTCTGGCTATCGCTTCTACTGAATGAGAAGCACAGGGAAGAGGACTCTCCAAGGAGTCACCTGCCAGAACTGTCCATTTGAGCATCAGTTCTGAAGTCTGAAAGCAAATGCTGAAGGAAAATGCTAACAGACTGTGCAAGACAAGGTTGAGCTTTGCCCAGTCTCAAATCTAAATCAATGCTACAGAATAGGAATTACCTTTAAAATCAAAAATTGGGCTCTAATAGATAAAGATCTTAAGAAATATCATCAGAAGAGTTTCTGGAACTCAAATAATCTCCATATCAACTGTCCTTTACACCCCTTCTTTGGAGCTTCCTTGCCTTGGGTCAAAACTATATATTTTCCTCTATTGATCCCTACATTGATCAGGTAATGATAAACAGAATTAATGACACTATGGATCAAAAAAAAATCCTTCCTCCATATTTCATAGCACCCAAAAAATGAGCTAAGTCTGTGTCTTATGTTAAACTTCATCTAATCATTCCTCCCTATTTAATGGAGTTACAAAGCAAAGAAAGAATATATGGTCATATTATTAAACTGATAAAATGACCAAAACAATGATATTGAATGAAAGTCAAAATGATCTGTGCTGTTTCTAACACATACACTCTATAAACAGCTAACTGCAAGTCATATAATGTTTTTAAAAATCTGGGGCATATTTTGCATGAGAATGAGAACTAGAAATAGACTCCTATCCTCTATTAGCAAGGGTCATGAAGAAGTTCTGAGCTTAGAGTGAGGCTAACACATGAGCCCTTAAGACTAGTTTAGGAAGAGGAGGAATCCCAACTTTCACACCCACCACTCAAAGTCAAAGCTTACCTATTGGCCTTGAGTCACTAAGACTGATCTCATTATGCTCCTTATTACGGTTTAGGCCAGGGACCATGGGAGGCCTAGGATTCCTAAGTCCTCCCATTCATCTCCTTACTCTTATCCTCCCATGATGTCCTACACTCTCCCCTGGTCTCCAGACTGTCTCCACTCTGGAAACCTGCCCAGGTGTGCCCTCTAGAATTCATGATTCCTCAACAGGAAAAACTACATTCTCAAATTCTTCTCTGATTATCCTTTTCATCTTCTTGTTCTAAACTCCTGCTCCAAAGCCCTCTGAATTAATGAAACCTCAGCTCTAATCCCTTACCCATACTACTCATATTATTTCCTTGTTTTAGCCATCTACCAACTACTGGTCACCTACCCTCATTGTTTTAGGTCAGGCTGCAGATAATACTCTCCAACATTGTTTCTCTATCATATCTAGAAAATTTCAATGTCCTTGGAGATGACTCTACATAACCTAATCTCAATTTCTTGAACTGTTCTTCTCCCATGGTTCTTCAGGAAATTTTGCCTTTCAGGCACTAACTTACATCCTATCTCTTCCCCACAAAGACATGGATCCAGCAATACTCCCCTCAAAGTTGCCTGGATCAGTTTTTCTCTCCTTACTAGATGACTGGATGGAGATACAAACTTAGGGTTTCTAAAAATCTACTCTTGACTTCAGTTCCCTTTCTGTTACCGCATTTTTCTAATTTATAGCAAAACTTGAGTTGAGTGGTCCATAACTGAAATTTTTAATTTTACCCATCTTCTATTTTATTTAATCCAAACAGGGCTTTCATCACATCACTAAAAGTGTCCTTGTCAAGGTCATCAGTGACTTCCATGTTGTTAAATTCAATGATCAAAATTCAGTTCTGATCTTATCACACCTACTAGGACATTTGATCCAAGTGCTCATTCCCTCATCCTTGAACATGTTCTGTTGGCTTTCTGTACTACATTCTTCTTGTTTTCCTCTTATCTCATTAGTCATTCCTACAGTCAGTTTGCTGGTTCCTCCTCATGGTTCTAGCCTTTTGTGTGACTTTGACTCAATCTCTAAACCTCTTCCCTTGTCTATTTATATTCCCACCCTGGATGATCCAATTCTGTCATACATATTCTGATGATTCTCTAATTAATGTCTTGACTATAGACCTCTCCACGAAATTTCTGAACTCCAGATTCATGTATCTAACAGCCTGCTCAACACCTTCAATAAGATGGCTATGTAAATTAATTTTAAACATGTGAAGAAATGAAAATGAACCCATGGCCTTATTTACTAGCTTCTCCCAGCCTCTGCCAAACTACTCCTCCCCTTACAACCATTAATTATAATTAACTCTTCCAGTTGTTTATACCAAAATCTTGATATTACCTCTACCTCCTCTCTTTCTCTCATATCTCACATAAAATCTGTCAGCAAATTCGCTCATATCTACTTTCAAAATATATCTTTAACCTGACCTTTCTGTTTTGCTACTTCAGCTGCTACTTCTCTAATCCAATCCACCATCAGCTCTTGCCCAGAATATTGCAATAGCTTTCTAACTGGTCTCCTTGCTTCTATATTCATCTTCCTTACAACCTACGTCTATATAAAAGCAGAATGTTCATTTAGAAACTTTGAGTCAGCAGTCACTCTACTAATCCTTCAAAAACCTTCCTTTGTTACTGGGGGAAGGGGAGGGCTAAAAGAATAGCAGTCAACTCTTCTGCACTCCAGTGATTCTATGCTCTCTGTCGTGCTATTCCAGCTACTGGCCACCCATACATCCCTCACGCAAGCCAAACGTGCTCCCAACTCAGTCATCTGTCTGAAACACTTTCTGCATAGAAATATTCTCTCAAATTATTTGCTTCCATGAGACCTGCCTTGACTACTGTATTTACACTTGTCTCCATGTCCCTACCCACCTCTTATTTTTCTTCCCTACTTTATTTATCTGCATTTACTTGCCATGTTCAAATGTACAATATAGCTTATATGTAATCTTGTTATGTGTCTCCTCTCTAGGAAGAGGGTAAGTTCTGATATTTCTCTTTTCTTTACTCTAGCCAGTGTCAAAAGCAGTGCTTAGCACATATTAAATAATATCTCTTGAATGTATGCATACATGAATGAATGAATAAGTGAATAAATAAATGAGTGAATGAATAAGATATTATTTGGCAGTTTCAACCTAGGAGTCATAATATAAATGATGATTGATACTGAAGCATACTGTGAAAGAGTCTATAAGGCAAAAATCTCAAAGCAGATTCCCAGAATCAAAGAGCAACTCATGAACGTCAAGGAATAAAAGGTGTTAGAAATGTCAGGAATTCATAAGAAGGATCTGGGATAAAACTGTTGAGAATAACTCTCCTCAATCCAGTGGGGAAGCAGGAGGAGGGAATAGTGACTCTATTTTCACATAAAGTCAAAAAAGAAGAACTTCACCAGGACTACTCATGCCAAATGTGAATATTAGTGATGTTAACATCTGTATGTGTGTGTAAGTCTGGATGTCTCAATTGCTTCTTCAAGTCCTTTGCTCATTTTTCTGCTAAACTGTTAGTCTTTTCTGGTTGATTTATAGGATTTCTAATGTACTTAATGATTAATACTTTGTTTTTCATAGATGGAATATTTATTTTCATTTTATCTCTTTAACAATATATAATGTATAATTCATGTGCAGTCAACTATACAGATTATCTCCCTTGTCACTTCTAGGTTTATATTATAATGAGAAAGTCATTCCTATCCCAATATTTTTAATGTTTTCCTGTTTTTTCTTCTAAAAGCCTTAGGGACCTGTTTTCTATTTTGCTTTTGACCCCATCTGCAGTAAGTTAGGTTTTAATGAGGTTATGCAGAGACCTAATAAAATCTTCCAAATGGATAACCAATTGTGAAAGGATCAATGTACTGTATTCTATCTTTTGACACCTTACTTCATGTCTAATTTTGATAAGTTGAATTCTCATAAAAACCTGAACATTTCTGAACTTTGTTTTTGCTGTAATTCTATAGTTTGTTTTTATTTTTGGTGGAATGATCTTCTAGTTGTTTCCTTTCAAATATGAATTTTTTGTGTATATCTCTCCACGATATATTTAAAACCATATTTTAATTTTCAATTTAATCTTAATATGAAGAATAATTTGGGGGATCATTTACCTCTTTCAAATACTAAATCATTTTTAACCAGGAATATAATTCAACTTTCCCCTTTTTTCAGGGCTTGCTTTATGACCTTCAGTAAACTTGTAAAACCTATTAAAAAAACTATACAAGTTTCTTGTCACACCTAATCATAAGTATTTAATGACCTTGTGGCTATTCTAAATGGGACCCATTTTTCTATTACATTTTAAATGGGCCATTGCTAGTATATAAGAAAACTATTGATTTTTCAATATTGATTTTTTATCTGGCTACTTTCCTGGACTCTCACTAGTTCTGATAGTTTTTCCATTGATTCTCATTGATTTTTTTTTCTTTTCTTTTCTTTTTTTTTTTGGTAGATAGTTTGTCTTTGTCATATATATCCTGTGTGTGCATGTACAGAGACATATTCTTTTACTTTCATTTTAGTTCATGGTCCAACCTCATTAATAAATATCAGTACTAACATAGTAACTGGGAACCTTTTTTCTATTTCTGATTGCTACAATTCTTTCTGTATTAGCTTTCTTGCTACTATTGTAACAAATTACCACAAACTTTGTGACTTGAAATAGAAATGTATTCTTACTTGAAATAGAAATGTATTCTTGTACAGTTTGGGAGGTCAGGTTCCAGATGAGCGGCTGGGCTATCAACATAGTATTGGCAGAGCTGGTTTCTTCTGGAGGCTCCAAGCGAGAGCCAGTTCCTTGCCTCTGCAGGCCTCCTACATTGCTTGGCATTGGCTCCTTCGCATCACTTGCTTACATCACCACATTGCTCTCCTAACCCCTAGGTCTAACCTCTTGTCACCCACATAATCCAGGAACATCTACCCATTTTGAGATTGTTAACTTGATTGCATCTGCAAAGTCACTTTTACCATGTAAGGTAACATATGCATGGGTTGCAGGATTTAGGACTTTTGTTTGGAGGGAGGTATATTATTCAACCGACCACACTTAAGAAAACATCATAAATCATAGTGAAATATCTTAAGGATTTCGGTAGATTTTTAAAGCCAGGTTTAAAAAATATATTTCTCTAACTAGCTTACTAAGAGCTTCCATTTTCTGAGTCAATAATATTGTAATGAATCTTACGTTTTATTCATCCATATTGAGATGTTTATTCACTTTTCTCCTTTAATTTGTCAATGTACTAATTATATTAATGCCTATGTTTCATAATGTGAAATACTTTTGCATTCTCAGTCTACACCTTCTGAGCAGACTGAGTAGTCTGCTAAAGCATTCCTGAAATTAATTTGGTAATAGTTTATTTATGATTTTCATATCTGTGTTCATGAGTTTTATGTACTATTTTTGTTCATTTCTGATATCAGTTATATTACATCCATAGAATGCTTTGAAAAGGATTCTATTCCTTTCTTCCAATTAAAAAAAATTACAAGGAAATTATTTTTTTCCCTAGAAGTACAATTAGTCTCACCCATAAAATATTTGACCCCGTTTGAGCCTTGTCATGGCAGATAAGCTTCCGATATTTTCCCCATGTACTATCAACATTTTGTGCCATTCCTTAGGCGGGCTTTGGCAATTTTTTTTTAAAGATTTTATTTATTTGTTTGACAGAGATCACAAGTAGGCAGAGAGTCAGGCAGAGAGAGGGGGGAAGCAGGCTCCCCGCTGAGCAGAGAGCTCGATGTGAGACTCGATCCCAGGACCCTGAGACCATGACCTGAGCCAAAGGCAGAGGCCTTAACCCACTGAGCCACCCAGGTGCCCCGGACGTTGATAATTTTTATCAATTAAAAAATGATTTTTGCTGAAGTGCTCAATTTCTAACATAAGCTACATTTAAATTGGCACTAAATTTAGAGTACCATTTATTTTCTCATTCCTATTGTTATTTGTTTGCATTTTGTGTGTGAGTAAAAGTTACTCAAGTTCATGCATTTTATTGATAATTTTAGAGTCTGTTTTTTTGTTTTATTGATCACTTCTATTTTCTATTTCTGTTTTTCATTACTTTATAATAGTTTTATCTCTTATTCCTTTTATTACCCTTAGCTTTGCTCCCCCCCAGCTTCTTAGTTTTATATACATAATTTGTTTTACATTTTTATTTTAAAATATGGTATTTTTATGCTCTCATTTTTCAGTTCACTATGACTGGACAGATACCACAGCTTTTGATATATGCTGCCCTTAATGTTTTTTAGCATCAAAATAGTTGTCAGTTTCTATTTAGACTATGTCTGTATTTAACAATTTATTTAAAAGAACAATTTTGAAGTCATACCTGTGTAAAAATGTTAGGCTTCTATTTTTATTGAATTATATTTGAGACATATGGACTGCATTTTATCTGCTCTTGGAGTTAATTGGAATTTCTGTTAAGGCATTAATTCTTGACCTATTTTTATATGCCCTATTTGTTTTCAAAAAGGTTATGTGTTCTCTTTTTCTTCAGTGTCAAGTTCCTTTCTTTTATTATATCTATTATATCATATGTATTAACTGTGTTCATAAAGTCTAACATTAAACCTAAAGCATCTATTAAAAGAAAAAGCTCTCCTTTACTAAACAAAAACTTTCTAAAAATCCACATTTTTTAACTTTATTTAAGCTTTATTTAAACATATAATGTAACCCCACCACCCTCTCCCAACCCCTCTTCCCCCCACCCCCCTCAGTTTGTTTTATGACATTAAGAGTCTCTTTTGGTTTGTCTCCCTCCCGATCCCATCTTCTTTCATTTTTACTTTTCCTACCACCTTAACTCCCACCCCCATTGCATCTCCACTTCCTCATATCAGGGAGATCATGTGGTAGTTGTCTTTCTCCAGTTGACTTATTTCGCTAAGCATAATACGCTCTAGTTCCATCCATGTCGTCGCTAATGGTAAGATTTCATTTCTTTTGATGGCTGCATAGTATTTCATCGTATATATATACCAC